>JARQOD010000414.1:0-155904 GCA_033576555.1 Oophaga sylvatica | reverse complement strand
GAATAAAAAATCCACACTCAATTTCTTTAATTTTTTAGGGGTTTAGAAACCCAAGAAAAAAAAAATTTTCAACTTGAAAAAATCCCAACAAAAGAAAGGCCCATTCTTGATTTTGGTTTTCCCTTTCATGGTGCCTTTGGGCCCCTATTAAGTTAAAACATTTTAGTTTTCCTGAATTTAAGAAAGACACCTCAACCTTTAAATCTTTTTTGGGGAAATAAAGAGCAGAAAAAAAAAAATTTCAACTTTGAACAATCCCAACAAAAATTTGGCCATTTTTTTGATATAGGGGTTTTCCTTTCTTTGGTGCCATTGGCCGTTAATTAAAACATGTTTTTTTTTTCCCTGAAGTAAAAAAGACCACACTCAACCTCTTTTGAATCTTTTAGGGAAATTAGAGAAGGAAAAAAAGCAAAAATTTAAATTTTAAACACCCCAAAAAAGAAGGGCCAATTTGTTTTAGATTTATTGGTTCCCTCATTTGCCTTTGGGCCTGTTTAAAATTATAAAAATTTTTAATTTTTTCCCTGAATAAAAAAACCACACTAAACCCTCGAACTTTTAAAAGGAAATAGAGACGAAAAAAAAAATTTTCAACTTTGAACACCCCAACAAAAATATGCCATTTTTTTTGATTTAAGTTCCCAAAATTCTTTGTGCCTTTTTGCCTGATTAAGATATCATGTTTTCATTTTCTCCTGAATTAAGAAAGATCCACACCAACCTCTTTGAACTTTTAGGGATGTTTAAAAAAAGGGAAAAAAGGAAAAAAATTTCCCAATTTTGAACAACCCAACAAAAAATGGCCATTCGTTGATTTTTGGGTTCCCATCATTGGGCCATTGGCCGATTAATTTAAACCTTTTATGTTTTCCGAAGTAAGACAATCCACCAACCTTTTGAATCTTGTTAGGGATATTAGGGGAGCAGGAAAAGAAAAAATTTCAACTTTAAACAATCCCAACAAAAAAAACCCATTTGTTTGATAAGTGTTTCCCCATTCTTTGTGCCATTGACCGATTAATTTAAAAAAATTTTTTTAGTTTCTCCTAAAGTAAGACTCCACACTCAACCTTTGAACTTGTTAGGGATATTAAGGGCAGGAAAAAGGCAAAAATTTCAATTTTGAAACATCCCAACAAAAAAAGGCCATTCGTTTGATATAGGGTTTCCCATCTTTGGGTCCAGGGCCCCGTTTAATTTTAAAATTTTTTTATTTTCCCTCCGATAAAATATCCCACTAACCCTTTTGAATCTTGTTAGGTGATTAGAGGAGCGGGAAAAAAGGGAAAAAAATCAACTTTGAACTCCCAACAAAAAAAGGGCCATTCTTTGATAAGGGGTTCCCCATTCATTGGGCCATGGGCGTTTAATTTAAACAAATTTTTAAATTTTTCCCCTGAATTAAAACAACCCCACAAACTTTTGAATCTTTTTGGGGAGATTAAGACAAAAAAAAGGAAAAAATTCAATTTTGAACACCAACAAAAGATATTCCTTTCTTTGTTTTAAAGTTCCCATTCAGGGTGCCTTTTGGCCTTTTAAGTTATAAAATTTTCATTTTTCCCTAATTAAGAAACCACCTCATCTCTTTGAATCTTGTTGGGGATGTTTAAAGGGGACAAAAAAAGGGAAAAATTTTTCAACTTTAACATCCCAACAAAAGATTTCCATTCGTTTGATAATTGGTTGCCCATTAAAGGTGCCTTTGGGGCCTATTAATTAAAAAAACGTTTTTATGTTTTTCCTGAAGTAAAACATTCCACACCAACTTTTGAACTTTTAGGGGATTAAGAGGAGCGGGAAAAGGAAAATTTAAACTTTAAACAACCCAACAAAAAAAAGGCCATGTTTGATATTTGGTTTTCCCATTCTTTGTCCCATTGGCCTGAAAGTTAACACGTTTTATTTTTCCTGAAGTAAACAGATCCACACCAACCTTTTAATCTGTTGGGGATAAAAGAGGAGCATAAAAGGCAAAAATTAAAACTTTGAACAATCCCAACAAAAATTGCCATTTTTTTGATATTGTTTCCCCATTATTGGGTGCCTTTGCCTATTAAATTTAAAAAATTTTTTTTTATTTTTTAAGTAAAACAATCCACCCCCAAAAACCCTCTTTAAATCTTGGGGGGAAGATTAAAAGAAAAAAAAAAGGGAAAATTCAACTTTAACCCCCCAACAAAAAATTCCTTTTCTTTTTGTTTTATTGGTTCCACATTCAATGGTGCCGGCCCTTTAAATTAAGTTATCTGTTTTAAAGTTTCTCCTAAATTAAGAAAAAACCCACTCAACCCTTTTTGAATCTTGTTAGGAGATAAGTACGGGAAAAAAGAAAAAAATTTCAACTTTGAACAACCCCAACAAAAGATTGGGCCCAATTTTTTGATAAGGGGGTTTTCCAAATTCTTTGGTGCCATGGGCCATTAAGTTAATCATGTTTTCATTTTTCCTTCCTGAAGTAAGAAAGACCCACACTCAACCCTTTGAACTTGTTAGGGAAAATTTTGAGAAGGAAGAAAAAGGAAAAAATTTCAAATTTGAAAAAATCCCAAAAAAAGATAGGCCATTTGTTTATATTGCGTTTCCACATAAAAAATGGCCTTGGGCCTGTTTAAATTATAACATGTTTTCATGTTTCCTGAATAAAATGATCCCCACTAAACCTCTTGAATCTTTTTAAAGGGATGAAAGGGAGCAGGAAAAGGAAAAAAATTCAATTTTTGAACTATCCCAACAAAAAAAATTTTGCCATTTTTTTGGATTTAAGGTTCCACATCTTGGTGCCTTTTGGCCTGATTAATTTATAAACAGTTTCATGTTTTCCAAATTTAAGAAAGACCACACTCAACCTTTTAAATCTTTTAGGATGATTAGGGGACAGGAAAAAGGCAAAAAATTTCAACTTTGAACTACCCAACAAAATATAGGGCCATCGTTTAAATTGGTTGCCCATTCATTGGGTGCCTTTGGGCCTATTAAGTTAAAACACGTTTTATTTTTGCCTGAAGAAGACAGATCCACCTAAACCCTATTTAAATCTTGTTGGGATGATTAAGGAGCAGAAAAGGCAAAACATTCAACTTTGAACAATCCCAACAAAATATATACCATTTTTTTAAAAAAAGTGTTTCCCCCTTTCAGGGTGCCATTGCCTGATTAATTATAAAACGTTTTCATGTTTCTCCTGAAGTAAGACATTCCACCCCAAATCCTTTGAACTTGTTGGGGGTGATTTAAGGGGAGCAGGAAAAAGGCAAAAATTTCAACTTTGAACATCCCAACAAAAAAAATTGCCATTCTTTTGATATATTGGGTTGCCCATTCTTTTGGTCCTTTGGCCTGAAAAAATTTATAACTTTTTTTCTGTTTCTCCGAAGTAAGAATGATCCCCTCAACCTCTTGAATCTTTAGGTATGATTAGAGGCAGGAAAAAGGAAAAAATGCAACTTTGAACAATCCCAAAAAAAGAATGGCCTTTCTTGATAAAGTGGTTCCCCATTCATTGGGCCATTGGGACTGATTAAGTTATAAAAATTTTTTAATTTCCCCGAATTAAAACAGATCCCCACTAAATCTTTTGAATTTTTGTTAGGGATGATTAGAGGAGCAGAAAATGGAAAAAAATTAAATTTTTGAACATCCCAAACAAAAGATATTACCATTCTTTTGTTTTAAATGGTTTCCACATTCTTTGGTGCCTTTTGGCCTGATTAAGTTATAACAGTTTTCATTTTTCTCCAAATTTAAAAGAAAGACCACACCATCCTCTTTGAACTTGAGGGTGAAAAGGGAGCAAAAAAAGGGAAAAAATTTAAACTTTGAACTACCCCAAACAAAAGATTTTGCCATTCGTTGAAAATAGGTTCCCTTTAAATGGTGCCAGGGGCCTTTATTAATTTATAAAACGTTTTCATGTTTTCCTGAAGAAGACCATTCCCACCAACCTTTTTGAATCTTGTTGGGGATATTAAGGACAAAAAAAGGGCAAATATTTAAACTTTGAACAACCCAAAAAAATATATGGCCTTTCGTTTGATATATTGGTTGCCCAATCTTTGGGGTGCCTTTGGGCCTGATTAATTATAAACTTTTTTATGTTTGTCCAATTAAGACAGATCCACCCCAAACCCTATTTGAATCTTGTTGGGGAGATTAGGGAGCAGAAAAGGCAAACTTTCAACTTTGAAAATCCCAAAAAAATATATACCATTTTTTTTGATATATTTTCCCCTTTCATTGGTCCTTTTGCCGATTAATTATAAATTTTTTTATGTTTTCACTGAATAAACAGATCCACCCCAAACCCTTTGAATTTTGTTAGGGAAATTAGAGGGCAGGAAAAAGGCAAAAAATTTCAACTTTGAACAAAACCCAAACAAAAAATTTTGCCATTCTTTTGATTTTTTGGTTCCCATCAAGGGTGCCATTTGGCCTGATTAATTAAAACATTTTTCATTTTCCCCTGAATTAAGAAAGATCCCACTCACCTTTTTGAATCTTGTTAGGGATGTTTAATATCGGGAAAAAACAAAAATTTCAACTTTGAACAACCCCAAACAAAAGATAGGCCATTTGTTTGATAAGGGGTTCCAAATTCTTTGGTGCCAGGGGCCTAAATTTAAGTTATACATTTTCATTTTTCTCCTGAAAAAGAAAGATCCACACTCAACCTCTTTGAATTTTGTTAGGATAATAAAAAAGGAAAAGGGCAAAAATTTCAACTTGAACAACCCCAACAAAAGATATGGCCATTCGTTGATATAGTGTTTCCCCATTCAGGGTGCCTTTTGGGCCCAAATTTTAATTATAACAGGTTACGATAGGCTCGAATCTAAAAAAATCGTACGAAAATTGTATCGCCGAAGCACAAAATACGTCAAAACCGATTTCTCCGGGGAAGTCCAATTAAGTCTATGGAAAAAAATACGCAACAAAAAAAAAACCTTATTTCCTTGTAAACACAAATTACACACAAAATACATTATATAATTAATACATGCAGTGACAATATATAAAAAATATTTTTATAGTTTAAACACTTTCACATAGTAAAATAGACTCTGATTCAATGCCGGTAAAGCCGGACAAACCCATAGATTTCGAGGGGCTCGTGCCGAGTACCCCAAAAACCTCTGCTCTGTGCGACCAACTGGCGTCACGAACAGGGTTTTTAGCTCGCTATAAACGAGTCCTTTGGGCCGAATTTAACTGGTTTTGTGCTTGAGAAAAGCAAAATCATCAGAGAAGTATTTTCCTTTTTTCCGCCATATCTGTGCACGACAGGGACTGGGAAAAGAAGGGGAGCTCTTTATGGGTGTACACACATCATGCCAAAAAGATGGCTCAAAAAAGTACTGAATTTAAATCGGCCCCACACTCTTTATTCCGCCTCCTCATCCCCTCATGTGCGGAAACTAACCGAAGTCCCGCCCCACAAAAAAGAGGGCCCTTCCAGATGCAATCACATGGACTTGGGAGAGTTGGGAATGGACACGAGCAAAGGTAAGATGGAGCTCAGACCTCCCCCCCTGGAAGCGACCCACGCCACGGAACCACCGTTGGGCACCCGGGCCGGGAAACCCCCCAGTCAAGAAGCAAGGAAAACCCCAAGAGGCTGGCCCCACCGGAGGAGGTCGCCAGGGTGGGAAACCCTGGGGGCCCTAAAAACTAACTTGGAGCGCGCCAACCCCTTACCTAAAGGGGCGAAACCCGGAAGGTGAGGCACCCTTCTATAAAGGGGGCCGGGGGGCATCCCACCCTTTCAATGTGATCCGGTTGACGTGTCCAGTGGGGGACCCGTCGTGCAAAAAAAGCTGCAAACCGCGCACCCCAGACCCCGTCTGCCCCCTCGCTGAACAAAAAGCGACACCCTCCCATGGAGGGCCCCAGGCACCAGAGGTCTACCCGTCGTACCGGGGCCCCCGACGTCACTGTTTTCCCGAGCCGGCTTTTTTCCCCGCGGGAGCACGCCCCGGACTGGGGGCGCCAGGGGAAACTGGCAAACCGGACACGTAAGCTGCGTTTGATGGTGGAGACAGGAGCTGCTGGTGGGGAAAATTTTAACCGGGGCCGGGGGAAAGTGGGGACGTTGGGGGAGAAAGGGAGAGCACAAAGGGGCACGAGAACCCCAAAAACTTTGCCAACGCAGCTGGGGAAAAGGGCCGGGCAAATAAGGACCGGAGAAAAAGATAAAGGAACCCCAAAGGGGGCCGCGGGGTAAGGGTGCAGTACGGGGCTTTAAATGAAAGGGGGTTTTGGGGTTCATCCAGGACCTGACTTAAATTTTAAATTTTTGTGAACCGCGGGATGGGAGGCTCACCTCCCCGAAGGACAAAACCCGGGAGGGGCCCTTTTCCAGGGGACTTGGTGACTTAAAACCCCCCACACTGTGGTTTTCAAAGGAGGTACCCCTAAATTTACCAGGTGCGACCCCACCCCCAAGTGTCGGAACCTGTGGACCCTCGAGCCTTCAGCCTCCCACATCCAGGCCCTGCAAAAATCCCACCCCCCGTAAAAACTCCCCAGCCCCCTCATGGGTCTCCCCACAGACCCCCCATGGGCATGATCCAGTTACGTGGCCCGACCCGGCGCCTGTTAGGCCCCGGGGTTTTGAACAACCGGGCAAAAGGCTCCAACCCGAGGAGATGAAAAGGGGGCCACACAGACCCCAAAAGCGGGTCACACTTACTGACAGGCCACACGACGTCATCAGGGGCCCCGGGGTGTCCTTGGGGCCTCGGGGTTTTGGGAAACATCAGAAGAGTACCAGGGGGTACCTGAAACCCCTGCCAAAAAATTAAAAATAACCCGGACAGGGTCACTGTTGAAATAGTTAAATTTTTTTAGACCCGGACAGGGGAATTTCATAAAAAAATTTTTTTTAAATTTAAAAAAAAAAAAAAAAACACTTTTCATTACTTTTATTACAGTCTCACCCCAACGCCATCGATCTCCTGTAAAAAAATGAAAAAAAAAAAAAAAATATACCCCCTGACCCGACGCACCATAGTAACGGTCCCCCCAGACCAGCCTGCTACTCAAATACAGCAAGCCCCGTCATCCCGCGCACACAGCTATTATCGCTTCCCCGGCGGTGACGTCATCGGGCTGACGCTTTTCGGCCGGGATACCCACTCACGCAGTTATCCGAGAAACTGCAAGGACCGCCGGGGGAAAAATGATGGCGGCCATGAAGCAGTCCAGGGCCGTGACCGCCGGAGACTTCTGCCAGGGAAGTGCCGCTGACCCCCTGACAGACCCCCGATGGACACTCACATGACGTGACAAATCCGTTCCGGATTCATAAACGAAAATATCAAACGAATTATCAAAAGGCCTAGAGCTAAAATCGGCCCATAGCCGATTTTACATTATCGATCGCTCAACACTATTAAAACTGTTTCATGTTTTTCCCCGAAAAAGACAGATCCACACTCAACCTCTTTTAATCTTGCAGGGATGATTTGAGAAAAAGAAAAAGGCAAAAAAATTTAACTTTTAACAATCCCAACAAAATATTGCCATTCTTTTATAAATGGTTCCACATTCTTCGGTGCCATTTGGGCCTGATTAAATTATATAACGTTTTTTTGTTTTTTCATGAAGTAAGAATGATCCCAAATCAACCTCTTTGAATCTTGTTGGGGTGATTAGAGGGCAGGAAAAAAAGGGAAAATTTCAACTTTTAACAATCCCCCAAAAATAGGCCTTCTTTGATAAGTGGTTCCCCCCTTCAAAAGGTGCCATTGGACGATTAATTTTTAAAATATTTTAAATTCCTCCTGAATTAAAAACAAAACCCCACTAAATCTTTTTAAATCTTTTTAGGGATATTGAGGACAGGGAAAAAAGGGAAAATAAAAATTTGAACATTTCCCAAAAAAAGATTTTGGCCATTCGTTGATATAGGTTTCCCCATTTTTGGTGCCATTGGGCCTGATTAAGTTAAATAACGTTTTTATGTTTCTCCTGAATAAAACAGATCCCACTCAACCTCTTGAACCCTTGTGGGGATGATTAAGGAGGAAAAGGGCAAAAATTTCAATTTTTGAACAATCCCAACAAAAGATTTTGGCCATTCGTTTGAAATAGTTTTCCCCATTCATTGGTGCCTTTTGGGGCCGATTAATTATAACATGTTTTCATGTTTTTCCTAAAGTAAGACAGATCCACACTCAACCTTTTGAATCTTGTTAGGGATATTAAAAGAAAGGAAGAAAAAGGCAAAATTTCAATTTTTGAACAATCCCAACAAAAGATATGGGCCCCATTGTTTTGATATAGTGTTTCCACATTCATTGGTGCCATTGGGCCTGATAAAGTTTATCATGTTTTCATTTTTCTCCTGAAGTAAAAAGACCACACTCAACCCTTAGAATCTTTTAGGGATGATTAGAAAGAAGGAAAAGGGAAAAATATTTAAAACTTTGAACAATCCCAACAAAAGATATGGCCATTCTTTTTGATATATTGTTGCCCATTCATTGGTGCCATTGGGCCTAATTAAGTTATAACATTTTTATGTTCTACTGAAGTAAAGACAGATCCACACTCAACCTTTTTGAATCTTGTGAGGGATGATTAGAGGAGCAGGAAAAAGCAAAAATTTCAACTTTGAACTATCCCAACAAAAGATATTGCCATTCGTTTGATTTAAGGGCCCATTCATTGGTGCCATTGGGCCTGATTAAGTTAAAAAACGTTTTCATGTTTCTCCTAATAAACAGATCCACACTGAACTCTTTGAATCTTGCTAGGGATGATTAGAGAAGCAAAAAAAGGTAAAAATTTAACTTTGAACAACCCAACAAAAGATATGCCATTCGTTTGATATGCGTTTCCACATTCTTTGGGTGCCATTTGGGCCTGATTAATTATAACATGTTTTCATTTTTTCTCCTGAATTAAGACAGATCCACACTCAACCCTTTTGAATCTTGTAGGGATGATTGAGTAGCAGGAAAAAAAGCAAAAATTTCAACTTTGAACAACCCCCAACAAAAGATATGGCCATTGTTTGATATAGTGGTTTCCAAATTCATTGGTGCCATTGGCCGATAAGTTAATAATTTTTTTCATTTTTCTCCTGAAGTAAGAAGATCCACACTCAACCTCTTAGAATCTTGTTAGGATGATTAGAAGAGAAGGAAAAGGCAAAATTTCAACTTTGAACAATCCCAACAAAAGATATGGCCATTCGTTTGATATAGTGTTTCCCCATTCATTGGTGCCATTAGCCAGATTAAGTTATAACATGTTTTCATGTTTCTCCTGAAGTAAGACAGATCCACACTCAACCTCTTTGAATCTTGCTAGGGATATTAGAGAAGCAAGAAAAAGGCAAAAATTTAAAACTTTGAACAATCCCAACAAAAGATATGCCATTCGTTTGATATAAGGGTTTTCCACATTCATTGGTGCCATTGGGCCTGATTAAGTTATATAACGTTTTTATGTTTCTCCTAAGTAATACAGATCCGCACTCAACCTCTTTGAATCTTGTTAGGGATGATAGAGAGCAGGAAAAAGGCAAAAATTTCAACTTTGAACAAATCCCAACAAAAGATATGCCATTCGTTTGAAATAGTGGTCCTCCATTCATTGGTGCCATTGAGCCTGATTAAGTTATAACATGTTTTCATGTTTCTCCTGAAGTAAGACAGATCCACACTCAACCTCTTTGAATCTTGTTAGGGATAATTAGAGAAGGAAGAAAAAGGCAAAATTTCAACTTTGAACAATCCCAACAAAAGATATGGCCATTTGTTTGATATAGTGGTTCCAAATTCATTGGTGCCATTGGGCCTGATTAGTTATATCATAGTTTTCATTTTTCTCTCTGAAGTAAAAAGATCCACACTCAACCTTCTTAGAATCTTGTTAGGGATGATATGAAGAGAAAGAAAAGGGCAAAAATTTCAACTTTGAACAATCCCAACAAAAGATATGGCCATTCGTTTGAATAGTGGTCCCCCATTCATTGGTGCCATTGAGCCTGATTAATTATAACATGTTTTCATGTTTCTCCTGAAGTAAGACAGATCCACACTCAACCTCTTTGAATCTTGTTAGGGATAATTAGAGAAGGAAGAAAAAGGCAAAAATTTCAACTTTGAACTATCCCAACAAAAGATAATGCCATTCGTTTGATATATTGGTTGCCCATTCATTGGTGCCATTGGGCCTTATTAAGTTATAAAAGTTTCATGTTTCTCCTGAAGTAAAACATATCCACACTCAGTCTCTTTGACGTCTTGTTAGGGATGATTAGAGGAGCAGAAAAAAGGCAAAAATTTCAACTTTGAACAATCCCAACAAAAGATATGGCCATTCGTTGATATATTGTTCCCATTCATTGGTGCCATTGGCCTGATTAAGTTATAACAACGTTTTTATGTTTGTCCTGAAGTAAGACAGATCCACTCTCAACCTATTTGAATCTTGTTAGGGATGATTAGAGGAGCGGAAAAGGCAAACATTTCAACTTTGAACAATCCCAACAAAATATATAGCCATTCGTTTGATATAGTGGTTTCCCCATTCATTGGTGCCATTGACCTGATTAAGTTATAACATGTTTCTATGTTTCTACTGAAGTAAGACAGATCCACACTCAACCTCTTTGAATCTTGTTAGGGATGATTAGAGGAGCAGGAAAAAGGCAAAAATTTCAACTTTGAACTATCCCAACAAAAGATATTGCCATTCGTTTGATTTAATGGTTCCACATTCATTGGTGCCATTGGGCCTGATTAAGTTATAAAACGTTTTCATGTTTCTCCTGAAGTAAGACAGATCCACACTCAACTTCTTTGAATCTTGCTAGGGATGATTAGAGAAGCAAGAAAAAGGCAAAAATTTCAACTTTGAACAATCCCAACAAAAGATATGGCCATTCGTTTGATATTGCGTTTCCACATTCATTGGTGCCATTTGGCCTGATTAAGTTATAACATGTTTTCATGTTTCTCCTGAATTAAGAAAGATCCACACTCAACCTCTTTGAATCTTGTTAGGGATGATTAGAGTAGCAGGAAAAAAGCAAAAATTTCAACTTTGAACAATCCCAACAAAAGATATGGCCATTTGTTTGATATAGTGGTTCCAAATTCATTGGTGCCATTGGGCCTGATTAAGTTATATCATGTTTTCATTTTTCTCCTGAAGTAAGAAAGATCCACACTCAACCTCTTTGAATCTTGTTAGGGATGATTAGAAGAGAAGGAAAAGGGCAAAAATTTCAACTTTGAACAATCCCAACAAAAGATATGGCCATTCGTTTTATATAGTGTTTCCCCATTCATTGGTGCCATTTGGTCAGATTAAGTTATAACATGTTTTCATGTTTCTCCTGAAGTAAGACAGATCCACACTCAACCTCTTTGAATCTTGATAGGGATGATTAGAGAAGCAAGAAAAAGGCAAAAATTTCAACTTTGAACAATCCCAACAAAAGATATGGCCATTCGTTTGATATAGTGTTTCCCCATTCATTGGTGCCATTGACCTGATTAAGTTCTAACATGTTTTTATGTTTCTACTGAAGTAAGACAGATCCACACTCAACCTCTTTGAATCTTGTTAGGGATGATTAGAGGAGCAGGAAAAAGGCAAAAATTTCAACTTTGAACAATCCCAACAAAAGATATGGCCATTCGTTTGATATAGTGTTTCCCCATTCATTGGTGCCATTGACCTGATTAAGTTCTAACATGTTTTTATGTTTCTACTGAAGTAAGACAGATCCACACTCAACCTCTTTGAATCTTGTTAGGGATGATTAGAGGAGCAGGAAAAAGGCAAAAAATTCAACTTTGAACATTCCCAACAAAAGATATTGCCATTCGTTTGATATAGTGTTTCCCCATTCATAGGTGCCATTGGGCCTGATTAAGTTATAACATGTTTTCATTTTTATCCTGAAGTAAGACAGATCCACACTCAACCTCTTTGAATCTTGCTAGGGATGATTAGAGAAGCAAGAAAAAGGCAAAAATTTCAACTTTGAACTATCCCAACAAAAGATATTGCCATTCGTTTGATATATTGGTTGCCCATTCATTGGTGCCATTGGGCCTTATTAAGTTATAAAACGTTTTCATGTTTCTCCTGAAGTAAGACATATCCACACTCAATCTCTTTAAATCTTGTTAGTGATGATTAGAGGAGCAGGAAAAAGGCAAAAATTTCAACTTTGAACTATCACAACAAAAGATATGGCCATTCGTTTGATATATTGGTTGCCCATTCATTGGTGCCATTGGGCCTGATTAAGTTATAACACGTTTTATGTTTGTCCTGAAGTAAGACAGATCCACACTCAACCTATTTGAATCTTGTTAGGGATGATTAGAGGAGCAGGAAAAGGCAAACATTTCAACTTTGAACAATCCCAACAAAATATATAGCCATTCGTTTGATATAGTGTTTCCCCATTCATTGGTGCCATTTGGCCAGATTAAGTTATAACTAGTGTTGAGCGATAGTGCTCGATATCTAAAAATATAGTATCGAAATTGTATCGCCGATAGCACTAAATATCGTCGATATCCGATTTCGATACCGGAAGTCCAATGTAAGTCTATGGGAACAAAATATCGCAACTAAAAAAAACCTTTATTGCCTTGTAAACACTAAATATACACACATAGAATACATATATATATATATATACATGTCATTGTGACATATATATATATACATATATGTATAGTTTATACACTTCTACATAGTAAAATATCCTCTGATTCAATTGCCAGGTAAAGCCGGCTTCTGTGAAAAGACAGAAGCACCCGACATGAAATGACACTTGGTGTACATAGGGTTAACCATGTCTTTTCATGTCGTTTGCAATCTGATTTGCACAAACAATTACATCAGTCTATGTGTGCAAAATCTCACACCTGTAGGGGTTAATTAAAGGTGTAAATTCGTGTAAAAAAAACGGCCTTTTTTGCTACGAATTTACACCTTTAATTAACCCCTACAGGTGTGAAATTTTGCACACTTACACTCATGTAATTGTTTGTGCAAATCAGATATCAAACTACATGAAAAGACATGGTTAACTCTATGTAAACCAAGTGTCATTTCATGTCGGGTTCTGCATTTTCACAAAAGCCGGCAATTGAATTAGCGGCTATTATACTATGTAGAAGTGTATGAACTATAAATATAAATATATATATATGTGTCACAAATTCAATGACATGTATATATATATATGAGGTGTAAAATTGCTGAAAAAAAATGCGTGGGCTCCCGCCCTATTTTCGCAACCAGACAGACAAAGCCAGTGAGTGGGGGCAGATAATAATAGCCCAGAGAGGGACCATTATTTTTGCCCCCCCCGGCTACTAACATCTGCCCCCAGACACCCCAGAAAGGGCAAATCTCTAATTAGATTTGCCCTTTCTGGCACTTTGCCCGTCTATTCCCATTGCCCTGTAGCGGTGGCGAATGGGTTAATAAGGGGTTAAAATGACCTTGCAATTGAAAGGTCACTTTAAGCCAGGTTAATAATTGAGAGCTGTCAATTAGACAACTATCAATTATTAATCCTATTGTATGAAAGAAAAATCAAACACACACACTTTAATAAAAAAGAAGTTTAATGAAATAGTCACACAGTTTTTGACCATATTTTATTTACCTGCTAAAACCATTTCCTGTAATAAAAATAAAATAATAAAGCAAAATTATTCTTACCAATCCGATGTACAGTCAGGTCCCACGGTGTAATCCATCAGAAAGGGTTAATGTTTACTGCAGGGACCGCAGCTAATGCTGCAGCCTCACAGTAAACCCCCAAATGAATGAGTTCCTCTCCTGGCTGACAGGAGAGGAAGTGGAAAGCTTAATTGATTGCTTTCCACTTTTCTTCAGGTCAGCCAGGGACACAATCAGTGACGTCAGAGGGAACTGGTTAACAAAAATAGGGGATCCCCTCGAAAAAAATTGGCGTGGGGTCCCCCCTATTTTTGTTAACCAGCCAGATGAAGCAGACCGCTGAGGCCTGGTTTTTCAGGCTGGTAAGGATCCAATATCCATGGACCTTGCAAGCCTGATAATACCAGGCCACAGCAGTCTGCATATCTTGGCTGATTAACAAAAATAGGGGATCCCCTCGAAAAAAATTGGCGTGGGGTCCCCCCTATTTTTGTTAACCAGCCAGATGAAGCAGACCGCTGAGGCCTGGTTTTTCAGGCTGGTAAGGATCCAATATCCATGGACCTTGCAAGCCTGATAATACCAGGCCACAGCAGTCTGCTTAGCTTGGCTGGTTAACAAAAATAGGGGATCCCCTCGAAAAAAAAAAAGGCGTAGGGGTCCCCCTATTTTTGTTAACCAGCCAAGTAAAATGCAGACTGCTGCGGCCTGGTATTAAAAGACTGTCAAGGCCCATGGATTTTGGCCCTCAACAACCTGATAATACCAGGCTACAGCAGCCCCACATTTGGCGCATCAAAAGATGTGCCAATTGTGGCACTTTACCCGGCTCTTCCCACTTGCCCTGTAGCGGTGGCAAGCGGGGTAATAAGGGGTTAATGTCACTGTTGATTGCACGGTGACAATAAGCCCGGTTAATAATGGAGAGGCGTCAATAAGACACCGATCCATTATTAATCCCAAAGTTATTAAATGCATAAAAAAAAGACAAAGCAAGAAAAAAGTCTTTTAATGAAATAAAAGAGACAACACAGTTTTCATTTCTTTTATTGTACTCTCATTCCTGCGACGCCATCGATCTCCTGTAAAAAAAGAAAAAAAACAAACCAACAGTATACCACCTGTCCGACGCAGTCCATAACGACAGTCCCACGACGATCCAGCTCTGCTACATCGCAATGACAGGCAGAGCCTGTCATCGCGACGCAGCACAGCTGATTACCTGCTTCCCCGGACTGACTGCTTTACGGCCGGGATTACCCAGCAGTCACTGCAGTTATCGCGAGAAACTGCATGTGACCGCCGGGGAGAAGAGGATGGCGGCCATGAAGCAGTCCAGGACGTGACCGCCGGAGATCTTCTGCCAGGTAAGTGCCGCTGACTCCTGACAGACCCGACCGACGGACACTGACAGTGACAGACCCGACCGACGGACACAGACAGTGACAGTGACAAATCCGATTCCGGTATTCGATAAGACGAAAATATCGAAACGAATTATCGAAAGGCCGATAGAGCTGATATCGGCCTATAGCCGATATTTACATAATCGTATCGCTCAACACTAGTTATAACATGTTTTTATGTTTCTACTGAAGTAAGACAGATCCACACTCAACCTCTTTGAATCTTGTTAGGGATGATTAGAGGAGCAGGAAAAAGGCAAAAATTTCAACTTTGAACAATCCCAACAAAAGATATTGCCATTCGTTTGATATAATGGTTCCACATTCATTGGTGCCATTGGGCCTGATTAAGTTATAAAACGTTTTCATGTTTCTCCTAAAGTAAGACAGATCCACACTCAACTTCTTTGAATCTTGCTAGGGATGATTAGAGAAGCAAGAAAAAGGTAAAATTTCAACTTTGAACAATCCCAACAAAAGATATGGCCATTCGTTTGATATTGCGTTTCCACATTCATTGGTGCCATTGGGCCTGATTAAGTTATAACACGTTTTATGTTTGTCCTGAAGTAAGACAGATCCACACTCAACCTATTTGAATCTTGTTAGGGATGATTAGAGGAGCAGGAAAAGGCAAACAAATCAACTTTGAACAATCCCAACAAAATATATAGCCATTCGTTTGATATAGTGTTTCCCCATTCATTGGTGCCATTGACCTGATTAAGTTATAACATGTTTTTATGTTTCTACTGAAGTAAGACAGATCCACACTCAACCTCTTTGAATCTTGTTAGGGATGATTAGAGGAGCAGGAAAAAGGCAAAAATTTCAACTTTGAACAATCCCAACAAAAGATATTGCCATTCGTTTGATATAATGGTTCCACATTCATTGGTGCCATTGGGCCTGATTAAGTTATAAAACGTTTTCATGTTTCTCCTGAAGTAAGACAGATCCACACTCAACTTCTTTGAATCTTGTTAGGGAGGATTAGAGTAGCAGGAAAAAAGCAAAAATTTCAACTTTGAACAATCCCAACAAAAGATATGACCATTTGTTTGATATAGTGGTTCCAAATTCATTGGTGCCATTGGGCCTGATTAAGTTATATCATGTTTTCATTTTTCTCCTGAAGTAAGAAAGATCCACACTCAACCTCTTAGAATCTTGTTAGGGATGATTAGAAGAGAAGGAAAAGGGCAAAAATTTCAACTTTGAACAATCCCAACAAAAGATATGGCCATTCGTTTGATATAGTGTTTCCCCATTCATTGGTGCCATTTGGTCATATTAAGTTATAACATGTTTTCATGTTTCTCCTGAAGTAAGACAGATCCACACTCAACCTCTTTGAATCTTGCTAGGGATGATTAGAGAAGCAAGAAAAAGGCAAAAATTTCAACTTTGAACAATCCCAACAAAAGATATGGCCATTCGTTTGAATAGTGTTTCCCCATTCATTGGTGCCATTGACCTGATTAAGTTATAACATGTTTTTATGTTTCTCTGAAGTAAGACAGATCCACACTCAACCTCTTTGAATCTTGTAGGGATGATTAGAGAGCAGAAAAAGGCAAAAATTTCAACTTTGAACAATCCCAACAAAAGATATGGCCATTCGTTTGATATAGTGTTTCCCCATTCATTGGTGCCATTGACCTGATTAAGTTCTAACATGTTTTCATGTTTCTCCTGAAGTTTTTTTTTTTTTTTTTTTTTTTTTTTTTTTTTTTTTTTTTTTTTTTTTTTTTTTTTTTTTTTTTTTTTTTTTTTTTTTTTTTTTTTTTTTTTTTTTTTTTTCTTTGAATCTTGTTAGGGATGATTAGAGGAGCAGGAAAAAGGCAAAAATTTCAACTTTGAACAATCCAACAAAAGATATGGCCATTCGTTTGATATAGTGGTTCCCCATTCATTGGTGCCATTGGACTGATTAAGTTATAACATATTTTTATTTTCTCCTGAAGTTAAGACAGATCCCACTCAATCTTTTGAATCTTGTTAGGGATGAATTAGAGAAGCAGGAAAAAGGCAAAAAATTTCAACTTTGAACATCCCAACAAAAGATATGGCCATTCGTTTGATATAGTGTTTCCCCATTCATTGGTGCCATTGACCTGATTAAGTTATAACATGTTTTTATGTTTCTACTGAGTAAGACAGATTTTTTTTTTTTTTTTTTTTTTTTTTTTTTTTTTTTTTTTTTTTTTTTTTTTTTTTTTTTTTTTTTTTTTTTTTTTTTTTTTTTTTTTTTTTTTTTTTTTTTTTTTTTTTTTTTTTTTTTTTTTTTTTTTTTTTTTTTTTTTTTTTTTTTTCTTAGAATCTTGTTAGGGATGATTAGAAGAGAAGAAAAGGCAAAAATTTCAACTTTGAACAATCCCAACAAAAGATATGGCCATTCGTTTGATATAGTGTTTCCCATTCATTGGTGCCATTTAGCCAGATTAAGTTATAACATGTTTTCATGTTTCTCCTGAAGTAAGACAGATCACACTCAACCTATTTGAATCTTGCTAGGGATGATTAGAGAAGCAAGAAAAAGGCAAAAATTTCAACTTTGAACAATCCCAACAAAAGATATGCCATTCGTTTGATATAATGTTTCACATTCATCGGTGCCATTGGGCCTGATTAAGTTATAACATGTTTTTATGTTTTCCTGAAGTAAGACAGATCCACACTCAACCTCTTTGAATCTTGCTAGGGATGATTAGAAGCAAGAAAAAGGCAAAATTTCAACTTTGAACAATCCCAACAAAAGATATGGCCATTCGTTTGATATAGTGTTTCCCATTCATTGGTGCCATTTAGCCAGATTAAGTTATAACATGTTTTCATGTTTCTCCTGAAGTAAGAGAGATCACACTCAACCTATTTGAATCTTGCTAGGGATGATTAGAGAGCAGAAAAAGGCAAAAATTTCAACTTTGAACAATCCCAACAAAAGATATGGCCATTTGTTTGATATAATGTTCCATTCATCGGTGCCATTGGGCCTGATTAAGTTATATACGTTTTATTTTTCTCCTGAATAAGACAGATCCACACTCAACCTCTTTGAATCTTGCTAGGGATGATTAGAGAAGAAAGAAAAAGGCAAAAATTTCAACTTTGAACAATCCCAACAAAAGATATGGCCATTCGATTGATATAGTGTTTCCCGATTCATTGGTGTCATTGACCTGATTAAGTTCTAACATTTTTCATGTTTCTCCTGAAGTAAGACAGATCCACACTCAACTCTTTGAATCTTGTTAGGGATGATTAGGGGAGCAGAAAAAGGCAAAAATTTCAACTTTGAACATCCGAACAAAAGATATTGCCATTCGTTTGATATATTGGTTGCCATTCATTGGTGCCATTGGGCCTTATTAAGTTATAAAACGTTTTAATGTTTCTCCTGAAGTAAGACATATCCACACTCAATCTCTTTGAATCTTGTTAGGGATGATTAGAGGAGCAGGAAAAAGGCAAAAATTTCAACTTTGAACTATCCCAACAAAAGATATGGCCATTCGTTTGATATATTGGTTGCCCATTCATTGGTGCCATTGGGCCTGATTAAGTTATAACACGTTTTATGTTTGTCCTGAAGTAAGACAGATCCACACTCAACCTATTTGAATCTTGTTAGGGATGATTAGAGGAGCAGGAAAAGGCAAACATTTCAACTTTGAACAATCCCAACAAAATATATAGCCATTGTTTGATATAGTGTTTCCCCATTCATTGGTGCCATTGACCTGATTAAGTTATAACATGTTTTTATGTTTCTACTGAAGTAAGACAGATCCACACTCAACCTCTTTCAATCTTGTTAGGGATGATTAGAGGAGCAGGAAAAAGGCAAAAATTTTCAACTTTGAACAATCCAACAAAAGATATTGCCATTCGTTTGATATAATGGTTCCACATTCATTGGTGCCATTGGGCCTGATTAAGTTATAAAACGTTTTCATGTTTCTCCTGAAGTAAGACAGATCCACACTCAACTTCTTTGAATCTTGCTAGGGATGATTAGAGAAGCAAGAAAAAGGCAAAAATTTTCAACTTTGAACAATCCCAACAAAAGATATGGCCATTCGTTTGATATTGCGTTTCCACATTCATTGGTGCCATTGGGCCTGATTAAGTTATAACATGTTTTCATGTTTCTCCTGAATTAAGAAAGATCCACACTCACCTCTTTGAATCTTGTTAGGGATGATTAGAGTAGCAGGAAAAAAGCAAAAATTTCAACTTTGAACAATCCAACAAAAGATATGGCCATTTGTTTGATATAGTGGTTCCAAATTCATTGGTGCCATTGGGCCTGATTAAGTTATATCATGTTTTCATTTTTCTCCTGAAGTAAGAAAGATCCACACTCAACCTCTTAGAATCTTGTTAGGGATGATTAGAAGAGAAGGAAAAGGGCAAAAATTTCAACTTTGAACAATCCCAACAAAAGATATGGCCATTCGTTTGATATAGTGTTTCCCCATTCATTGGTGCCATTTAGCCAGATTAAGTTATAACATGTTTTCATGTTTCTCCTGAAGTAAGACAGATCCACACTCAACCTATTTGAATCTTGCTAGGGATGATTAGAGAAGCAAGAAAAAGGCAAAAATTTCAACTTTGAACAATCCCAACAAAAGATATGCCATTCGTTTGATATAAGGTTTCCACATTCATCGGTGCCATTGGGCCTGATTAAGTTATATAACGTTTTTATGTTTCTCCTGAAGTAAGACAGATCCACACTCAACCTCTTTGAATCTTGTTAGGGATGATTAGAGAAGCAAGAAAAAGGCAAAAATTTCAACTTTGAACAATCCCAACAAAAGATATGGCCATTCGTTTGATATAGTGTTTCCCGATTCATTGGTGTCATCGACCTGATTAAGTTCTAACATGTTTTTATGTTTCTACTGAAGTAAGACAGATCCACACTCAACCTCTTTGAATCTTTATAGGGATGATTAGAGGAGCAGGAAAAAGGCAAAAATTTCAACTTTGAACAATCCCAACAAAAGATATTGCCATTCGTTTGATATAATGGTTCCCCATTCATTGGTGCCATTGGGCCTGATTAACTTTTAAAACGTTTTCATGTTTCTCCTGAAGTAAGACAGATCCACACTCAACCTCTTTGAATCTTATTAAGGATGATTAGAGGAGCAGGAAAAGGCAAAAATGTCAACAATTCCAACAAAAGATATGGCCATTCGTTTGATATAGTGGTCCCCCATTCATTGGTGCCATTGGGCCTGATTAAGTTATAAAACGTTTTCATGTTTCCTGAAGTAAGACAGATCCACACTCAACCTCTTTGAATCTTGTTAGGGATAATTAGAGAAGCAAGAAAAAGGCAAAAATTTCAACTTTGAACAATCCCAACAAAAGATATGGCCATTTGTTTGATATTGCGTTTCCACATTTATTGGTGCCATTGGGCCTGATTAAGTTATAACTAGTGTTGAGCGATATTGCTCGATATCTAAAAATATCGGATCGGAATGGTATCGCCGATATCACTAAATATCGGCGATATCCGATTCCGATACCGGAAGTCCCATGTAAGTCTATGGGAACAAAATATCGCAACTAAAAAAAACCTTTATTTCCTTTAAACACTAAATATACACACATAGAATACATATATATATATAATATATATATATACATGTCATTGTGACATATATATATATACATATATGTATAGTTTATACACTTCTACATAGTAAAATATCCTCTGATTCAATTGCCGGGTAAAGCCGGCTTCAGTGAAAAGACAGAAGCACCCGACATGAAATGACACTTGGTGTACATAGGGTTAACCATATCTTTTCATGTCGTTTGCTATCTGATTTGCACAAACAATTAAATCAGTCTATGTTTGCAAAATTTCACACCTGTAGGGGTTAATTAAAGGTGTAAATTCGTTGTAAAAAAACCAGACTTTTTTGCTACGAATTTACACCTTTAATTAACCCCTACAGGTGTGAAATTTTGCACACATAGACTGATTTAATTGTTTGTGCAAATCAGATAGCAAAGGACATGGTTAACCCTATGTACACCAAGTGTCATTTCATGTCGGGTTCTGCATTTTCACAAAAGCCGGCAATTGAATTAGCGGCTATTATACTATGTAGAAGTGTATGAACTATAAATATATATATATATATATGTGTCACAAACTCAATGACATGTATATATATATATATGAGGTGTAAAATTGCTGAAAAAAAATGCGTGGGCTCCCGCCCTATTTTCGCAACCAGACAGACAAAGCCAGTGAGTGGGGGCAGATAATAATAGCCCAGAGAGGGACCATTATTTTTGCCCCCCCGGCTACTAACATCTGCCCCCAGACACCCCAGAAAGGGCAAATCTCTAATTAGATTTGCCCTTTCTGGCACTTTGCCCGTCTATTCCCATTGCCTGTAGCGGTGGCGAATGGGTTAATAAGGGGTTAAAATGACCTTGCAATTGAAAGGTCACTTTAAGCCAGGTTAATAATTGAGAGCTGTCAATTAGACAACTATCAATTATTAATCCTATTGTATGAAAGAAAAATCAAACACACACACTTTAATAAAAAAGAAGTTTAATGAAATAATCACACAGTTTTTGACCATATTTTATTTTCCTGCTAAAACCATTTCCTGTAATAAAAATAAAATAATAAAGCAAAATTATTCTTACCAATCCGATGTACAGTCAGGTCCCACGGTGTAATCCTTCAGAAAGGGTTAATGTTTACTGCAGGGACCGCAGCTAATGCTGCAGCCTCACAGTAAACCCCCAAATGAATGAGTTCCTCTCCTGGCTGACAGGAGAGGAAGTGGAAAGCTTAATTGATTGCTTTCCACTTTCACTTCAGGTCAGCCAGGGACACAATCAGTGACGTCAGAGGGAACTGGTTAACAAAAATAGGGGATCCCCTCGAAAAAAATTGGCGTGGGGTCCCCCCTATTTTTGTTAACCAGCCAGATGAAGCAGACCGCTGAGGCCTGGATTTTCAGGCTGTTAAGGAGCCAAGATCCATGGACCTTGCCAGCCTGATAATACCAGGCCACAGCAGTCTGCATATCTTGGCTGATTAACAAAAATAGGGGATCCCCTCGAAAAAAATTGGCGTGGGGTCCCCCTATTTTTGTTAACCAGCCAGATGAAGCAGACCGCTGAGGCCTGGTTTTTCAGGCTGGTAAGGATCCAATATCCATGGACCTTGCAAGCCTGATAATACCAGGCCACAGCAGTCTGCTTAGCTTGGCTGGTTAACAAAAATAGGGAATCCCCTCGAAAAAAAAAGGCATGGGGATCCCCCCTATTTTTGTTAAGCAGCCAAGTAAAATGCAGACTGCTGTGGCCTGGTATTAAAAGACTGTCAAGGCCCATGGATTTTGGCCCTCAACAGCCTGATAATACCAGGCTACAGCAGCCCCACATTTGGCGCATCAAAAGATGTGCCAATTGTTGCACTTTACCCGGCTCTTCCCACTTGCCCTGTAGCGGTGGCAAGCGGGGTAATAAGGGGTTATTGTCACCGTTGATTGCACGGTGACAATAAGCCCGGTTAATAATGGAGAGGTGTCAATAAGACACCGATCCATTATTAATCCCAAAGTTATTAAATGTTTAAAAAAAAGACACAGCAAGAAAAAAGTCTTTTAATGAAATAAAAGAGACAACACAGTTTTCATTTTTTTATTACTCTCTCATTCCTGCGACGCCATCGATCTCCTGTAAAAAAATAAAAAAAACAAACCAACAGTATACCACCTGTCCGACGCAGTCCATAACGACAGTCCCACGAAGATCCAGCTCTGCTACATCGGAATGACAGGCAGAGCCTGACATCCCGGCGCAGCACAGCTGCTTACCAGCTTCCCCGGCGGTGACGTCATCGGACTGCTTTACGGCCGCGATTACCCAGCAGTCACTGCAGTTATCGCGAGATACTGCATGTGACCGCCGGGAGAAGAGGACGGCGGCCATTAAGCAGCCCGGGATGTGACCGCCGGAGATCTTCTGCCAGGTAAGTGCCGCTGACTCCTGACAGACCCGACCGATGGACACTGACAGTGACAGTGACAATTCCCATTCCGGTATCCGATATGACGAAAATATCGGAACTCGGGATCGGGATTCCGATACAGCCAATATCGGCCGATACCCGATATTTGCAGTATCGTATCGCTCAACACTAGTTATAACATGTTTTCATGTTTCTCCTGAAGTAAGACAGATCCACACTCAACCTATTTGAATCTTGCTAGGGATGATTAGAGAAGCAATAAAAAGGCAAAAATTTCAACTTTGAACAATCCAACAAAAGATATTGCCATTCGTTTGATATAATGGTTCCACATTCATCTGTGCCATTGGGCCTGATTAAGTTATAAACGTTTTTATATTTCTCCTGAAGTAAGACAGATCCACACTCAACCTCTTTGAATCTTGCTAGGGATGATTAGAGAAGAAAGAAAAAGGCAAAAATTTCAACTTTGAACAATCCCAACAAAAGATATGGCCATTCTGTTTGATATTGGTTTCCCATTCATTGGTGCCATTGGGCCTGATTAAGTTATAACATGTTTTCATGTTTCTCCTGAAGTAAGAAGATCCACACTCAACCTCTTTGAATCTTGTTAGGGATGATTAGAGGAGCAGGAAAAAGGCAAAAATTTCAACTTTGAACAATCCCAACAAAAGATATGGCCATTCGTTTGATATATGGTTCCCATTCATTGGTGCCATTGGGCCTGATTAAGTTATAAACGTTTTCATGTTTCCTGAAGTAAGACAGATCCACACTCAACCTCTTTGAATCTTGTTAGGGATGATTAGAGGAGCAGGAAAAAGGCAAAAATTTCAACTTTGAACAATCCCAACAAAGATATTGCCATTCGTTTGATATAATGGTTTCCACATTCATTGGTGCCATTGGCCTGATTAAGTTATAAATGTTTTCATGTTTCTCCTGAAGTAAGACAGATCCACACTCAACCTCTTTGAATCTTGCTAGGGATGATTAGAGAGCAAAAAAAGGCAAAAATTTCAACTTTGAACAATCCCAACAAAAGATATGGCCATTCGTTTGATATTGGTTCCATTCATTGGTGCCATTGGCCTGATTAAGTTATAACTGTTTTCATGTTTCTCCTGAAGTAAGAAAGATCCACACTCAACCTCTTTGAATCTTGTTAGGATGATTAGAGACAGGAAAAAGCAAAATTTCAACTTTGAACAATCCAACAAAAGATATGGCCATTTGTTTGATATAGTGTTTCCACATTCATTGGTGCCATTGGGCCTGATTAAGTTATAACATGTTTTCATGTTTCTCCTGAAGTAAGACAGATCCACACTCAACCTCTTTGAATCTTGTTAGGGATGATTAGAGAAGCAAGAAAAAGGCAAAAATTTCAACTTTGAACAATCCCAACAAAAGATATGGCCATTCGTTTGATATAGTGTGTTCCCCATTATTGGTGCCATTGAGCCTGATTAAGTTATAACATGTTTTTCATGTTTCTCTGAAGTAAGACAGATCCACACTCAACCTCTTTGAATCTTGTTAGGGATGATTAGAGAGCAGGAAAAAGGCAAAAATTTCAACTTTGAACAATCCCAACAAAAGATATTGCCATTCGTTTGATATAATGGTTCCACGTTCATTGGTGCCATTGGGCCTGATTAAGTTATAAAACGTTTTCATGTTTCTCTGAAGTAAGACAGATCCACACTCAACCTCTTTGAATCTTGCTAGGGATGATTAGAGCAGCAATAAAAAGGTAAAAATTTCAACTTTGAACAATCCCAACAAAAGATAATGGCCATTCGTTTGATATATTGGTTGCCCATTCATTGGTGCCATTGGGCCTATTAAGTTATAAAACGTTTTCATGTTTCTCCTGAAGTAAGACATATCCACACTCAATATCTTTGAATCTTGTAGGGATGATTAGAGGAGCAGGAAAAAGCCAAAAATTTCAACTTTGAACAATACCAACAAAAGATATGGCCATTCTTTTGATATCGCGTTTCCACATTCATTGATGCCATTGGGCCTGATTAAGTTATAACATGTTTTCATGTTTCTCCTGAAGTAAGAATGATCCACACTCAACCTCTTTGAATCTTGTTAGGGATGATTAGAGGAGCAGGAAAAAGGCAAAAATTTCAACTTTGAACAATCCCAACAAAAGATATGGCCATTCGTTTGATAATAGTGGTTCCCCATTCATTGGTGCCATTGGGACTGATTAAGTTATAACATATTTTAATATTCCTCCTGAATTAAAACAGATCCCCACTAAATCTGTTTGAATTTTGTTAGGGATGATTAGAGAGCAGGAAAAAGGCAAAAAATTCAACTTTGAACTATCCCAACAAAAGATATGGCCATTCGTTTGATATATAGGTTGCCCATTCATTGGTGCCATTGGGCCTTATTAAGTTATAAAACGTTTTCATGTTTCTCCTGAAGTAAGACATATCCACACTCAATCTCTTTGAATCTTGTAGGGATGATTAAAGGAGCAGGAAAAAGGCTAAAATTTCAACTTTGAATAATCCCAACAAAAGATATGGCCATTCGTTTGATATAGTTGTTCCCCATTCATTGGTGCCATTGGGCCTGATTAAGTTATAACACGTTTTTATGTTTGTCCTGAAGTAAGACAGATCCACACTCAACCTATTTGAATCTTGTTAGGGATGATTAGAGGAGCAGGAAAAGGCAAACATTTCAATTTTGAACAATCCCAACAAAAGATATGGCCATTTGTTTGATATA
This sequence comes from Oophaga sylvatica, assembly GCA_033576555.1. Classification (NCBI taxonomy): domain Eukaryota; kingdom Metazoa; phylum Chordata; class Amphibia; order Anura; family Dendrobatidae; genus Oophaga; species Oophaga sylvatica. The sequence goes on along the minus strand of JARQOD010000414.1, from coordinate 130,035 downwards.
ATGGTTCCAAATTCATTGGTGCCATTGGGCCTGATTAAGTTATAACATGTTTTCATGTTTCTCCTGAGGTAAGAAAGATCCACACTCAACCTCTTTGAATCTTGTTAGGGATGATTAGAAGAGAAGGAAAAGGGCAAAAATTTCAACTTTGAACAATCCCAACAAAAGATATGGCCATTCGTTTGATATAGTGTTTCCCCATTCATTGGTGCCATTGACCTGATTAAGTTATAACTAGTGTTGAGCGATACGATAATGTAAATATCGGCTATCGGCCGATATGAGCTCTATCGGCCTTTCGATAATTCGTTTCGATATTTTCGTCTTATCGAATACCGGAATCGGATTTGTCACTGTCACTGTGAGTGTCCGTCGGTCGGGTCTGTCAGGAGTCAGCGGCACTTACCTGGCAGAAGATCTCCGGCGGTCACGGCCTGGACTGCTTCATGGCCGCCATCATCTTTCCCCGGCGGTCACATGCAGTTTCTCGCGATAACTGCAGTGACTGCTGGGTAATCCCGGCCCTAAAGCAGTCAGTCCGATGACGTCACCGCCGGGGAAGCAGGTAATCAGCTGTGCTGCGCCGGGATGACAAGCTCTGACTGTCATTCTGATGTAGCAGAGCTGGATCGTCGTGGGACACTCGTTACTATGGACTGCGTCGGTCAGGTGGTATACTTTTTTTTTTTTTTTCATTTTTTTACAGGAGATCGATGGCGTCGCAGGATGAGACTGTAATAAAAGTAATGAAAACTGTGTTTTTTGTTTTTTATTAAATTAAAAAACTTTTTTATGAACATTCACCCGTCCGGGTACATAAACAATTTAACTATTTACATACAGTGACCCTGTCCGGGTTATTTATAATTCTTTGGCAGGGGTGTTCCAGGTACCACCTGGTACTCTTCTGATGCTTGCCAAACATCCGAGGCACCAAGGACCACCAGGACCTGATGACGTCGTGTGGCCTGTACAGTCAAGTCGTGACCCGCTATCTGGGTCTGTGTGGCCACCTCTTTCATCTCCCTCCGGGTCTGGAGCCCTATGTCACGGACTGTACGAACCCCAGGGGGCCTAACAGGGCGCGGGTACGGGCCAGCTATAGTTATCATGTCCATAGCTGGGGCTGCTGAGGAGACCACTGAGGGAGGCTGGGGAGATTTACGGCATGGGGTGGGCACTTTTGCAGAGGCCTGGATGTGGGAGGCTGAAGGCTCCGAGGGTTCACAGGTTCCTGACACTCTGGGGAGTAGGGGTCGCACCTGGTAACATTTAGGGCGTACCATCCATTGTAACCCCAGTGTCGGGTGTAAGTCACCAAGTCTCCTGGCAACAGGTCCCTCCCCGGGTGTCCTTCTGGGAGGTGAGCCTCCACGTCCCGCCGGTTCACAAAAACTTCTAAATAAAGTCCAGGCTCCTGGATGAAGCCCCAACCACCTTTCAATTTAAAGCTCCGTACTGCACCCTTACGCCGCGGCTCCCTCAGGGTTCCTTTATCTTTTCTCATCCGGTCCTTATCTGCCGGTCCTTCTCCAGCTGACGTTGGCAAGTTTTTGGGATTCTCGCTGCTCCCTTTGTCGCTCTGCTTCCTTCTCCCAACGTCTCCACTCTTCCTCCTGACGCCGGTTGAAATTCTCCTCCACCAGCAGCTCCATGTCTCCACCATCAAACTGCAGCTTACAGTGTCCGGTTTGCGGCAGCTCTCCTGGCGCCCCCCAGTCCTGGCGGCGCTCACCTGCGGAGGAAGCAGCCGGCTCTGGAACAGATGACAGTCGGGGCTCCGGTACAGGCAGGTAGTGCTCTGGTGCCTGCGCGGCCTCCTCCATGAGGACGGGTGTCGCTTCTTCTGTCTCAGCGACGGGGGCAGACAGCGGGATCTGGGGTGCTGCCGGTGCAGCGTTTTTTGCACGAACGGGTGCCTCCACTGCGACAACGTCAACCGGATCACATTGCAAGGGCTGGGATGCCCGCACGGACTCCTCTACTAGAACGGGTGCCTCACCTTCCGGTACAGACACTTCAGGTAAGAGGGATTGGCGCCGCTCCAAGTTTAGTTTTAGGGCACGCCAGCTGGCTTCCATGCTGGCGACTTCCTCCCGGTGCCGGGCCAGGCCTCTTAGGGTATCCTCCGCTTCTTGCAGCGTAGGAGGGTTTCCAGGCCGGGTGCCCAACGGTGGTTCCGTGGCGATCGGGTCGCTTCCATGGGGGGAGAGCTCTGACTGCTCCATCCCTTCACACTTCTGCTCGTGTCCATTAGCCATCTATGCCAAGTCACATGTGTCATTAGCATCTGGAGAGGGCCCCTCTTTTGTAGTGAGGCGGGACCTTCGTGTTAGTTTCCGCACACTGAGGAGGATGAGGAGGCGGAACTCAAGAGCTGTGGGGCACGATCTTACATTGCAGTACCATTTAGAGCCATCGTTTTCGCGTCACTGAGTGAGTGTGTACACTAATGAAGAGCACGCCCTTCTTCTTCACCAGTGCCTCGTCGTGACGCAGATATGGCGGAAAAATGGCAAATACATTCTCTGATGATTTTAGCAATTCTCAAGCACAAAACCAGTTCAATTCAGGCACACAGGACTCGCTTATAGCAAGCTACAGAATCCTGTTCGTGACGCCCAAGTTGAGTCGCACAGAGCCAGAGGTTTTTGGGGTACTCGGCACCGAGCCCGTCGACTTCTATGGGGTATGTCACGGCTTTACCCGGCAATTGAATCAGAGTCTATTTTACTATGTAGAAGTGTATAAACTATAAATATATGTATATATATGTCACAATGACATGTATATATATATATATATATATGTATTCTATGTGTGTATATTTAGTGTTTACAAGGAAATAAAGGTTTTTTTTAGTTGCGATATTTTGTTCCCATAGACTTACATTGGACTTCCGGTATCGAAATCGGATATCGACGATATTTAGTGCTATCGGCGATACAATTTCGATACGATATTTTTAGATATCGAGCACTATCGCTCAACACTAGTTATAACATGTTTTCATGTTTCTCCTGAAGTAAGAAAGATACACACTCAACCTCTTTGAATCTTGTTAGGCATGATTAGAGTAGCAGGAAAAAAGCAAAAATTTCAACTTTGAACAATCCCACAAAAGATATGGCCATGTGTTTGATATAGTGGTTCCAAATTCATTGGTGCCATTGGGCCTGATTAAGTTATAACATGTTTTCATGTTTCTCTTGAAGTAAGAAAGATCCACACTCAACCTCTTTGAATCTTGTTAGGGATGATTAGAAGAGAAGGAAAAGGGCAAAAATTTCAACTTTGAACAATCCCAACAAAAGATATGGCCATTCGTTTGATATAGTGTTTCCCCATTCATTGGTGCCATTGACCTGATTAAGTTATAACATGTTTTTATGTTTCTACTGAAGTAAGACAGATCCACACTCAACCTCTTTGAATCTTGTTAGGGATGATTAGCGGAGCAGGAAAAAGGCAAAAATTTCAACTTTGAACAATCCCAACAAAAGATATTGCCATTCGTTTGATATAATGGTTCCACATTCATCGGTGCCATTGGGCCTGACTAAGTTATAAAACGTTTTTATGTTTCTCCTGAAGTAAGACAGATCCACACTCAACCTCTTTAAATCTTGCTAGGGATGATTAGAGAAGCAAGAAAAAGGCAAAAATTTCAACTTTGAACAATCCCAACAAAAGATATGGCCATTCGTTTGATATAGTGTTTCCCTATTCATTGGTGCCATTGGGCCTGATTAAGTTATAAAACGTTTTCATGTTTCTTCTAAGTAAGACAGATCCACACTCAACCTCTTTGAATCTTGCTAGGGATGATTAGAGAAGCAATAAAAAGGTAAAAATTTCAACTTTGAAAATCCCAACAAAAGATATGGCCATTCGTTTGATATTGCGTTTCCACATTCATTGGTGCCATTTGGCCTGATTAAGTTATAACATGTTTTCATGTTTCTCCTGAAGTAAGAAACATCCACATTTAACCTCTTTGAATCTTGTTAGGGATGATTAGAGTAGCAGGAAAAAAGCAAACATTTCAACTTTGAACAATCCCAACAAAAGATATGGCCATTTGTTTGATATAGTGGTTCCAAATTCATTGGTGCCATTGGGCCTGATTAAGTTATAACATGTTTTCATGTTTCTCCTGAAGTAATAAAGATCCACACTCAACCTCCTTGAATCTTGTTAGGGATGTTTAGAAGAGAAGGAAAAGTGCAAAAATTTCAACTTTGAACAATCCAACAAAAGGTATGGCCATTCCTTTGATATAGTGTTTCCCCATTCATTGGTGCCATTGACCTGATTAAGTTATAACATGTTTTTATGTTTCTACTGATGTAACACAAATCCACACTCAACCTCTTTGAATCTTGTTAGGGATGATTAGAGTAGCAGGAAAGTGGCAAAAATTTCAACTTTGAACAATCCCAACAAAAGATATTGCCATTCGTTTGATATAATGTTCCACATTCATTGGTGCCATTGGGCCTGATTAAGTTATAAAACGTTTTCATGTTTCTCCTGAAGTAAGACAGATCCACACTCAACCTCTTTGAATCTTGCTAGGGATGATTAGAGAAGCAAGAAAAAGGCAAAAATTTCAACTTTGAACAATCCCAATAAAAGATATGGCCATTAGTTTGATATTGCGTTTCCAATTCATTGGTGCCATTTGGCCTGATTAAGTTATAACATGTTTTCATGTTTCTCCTGAAGTAAGAAAGATCCACACTCAACCTCTTTGAATCATGTTTTCATGTTTCTCCTGAAGTAAGAAAGATCCACACTCAACCTCTTTGAATCTTGTTAGGGATGATTAGAGTAGCAGGAAAAAAGCAAAAATTTCAACTTTGAACAATCCCAACAAAATATATTGCCTTTTGTTTGATATAGTGGTTCCAAATTCATTGGTGCCATTGGGCCTGATTAAGTTATAACATGTTTTCATGTTTCTCCTGAAGTAAGACAGATCCACACTCAACCTCTTTGAATCTTATTAGGGATAATTAGAGAAGCAAGAAAAAGGCAAACATTTCAACTTTGAACAATCCCAACAAAAGATATGGCCATTTGTTTGACATTGCTTTTCCACATTCATTGGTGCCATTGGGCCTGATTAAGTTATAACATGTTTTCATGTTTCTCCTGAAGTAAGACAGATCCACACTCAACCTCTTTGAATCTTGTTAGGGATGATTAGAGGAGCAGGAAAAAGGCAAAAATTTCAACTTTGAACTATCCCAACAAAAGATATGGCCATTCGTTTGATATATTGGTTGCCCATTCATTGGTGCCATTGGGCCTTATGAAGTTACAAAACGTTTTCATGTTTCTCCTGAAGTAATACATATCCACACTCAACCTCTTTGAATCTTGTTAAGGATGATTAGAGGAGCAGGAAAAAGGCAAAAATGTTAACAATTCCAACAAAAGATATGGCCATTCGTTTGATATAGTGGTCCCCCATTCATTGGTGCCATTGGGCCTGATTAAGTTATAAAACGTTTTCATGTTTCTCCTGAAGTAAGAGAGATCCACACTCAACCTCCTTGAATCTTGTTAGGGATTATTAGAGGAGCAGGAAAAAGGCAAAAATTTCAACTTTGAACAATACCAACAAAAGATATGGCCATTTGTTTGATATTGCGTTTCCACATTCATTGGTGCCATTGGGCCTGATTAAGTTACAACATGTTTTTATGTTTCTCCTGAAGTAAGAAAGATCCACACTCAACTTCTTTGAATCTTGTTAGGGATTATTAGAGGAGCAGGAAAAAGGCAAAAATTTCAACTTTGAACAATACCAACAAAAGATATGGCCATTCTTTTGATATCGCGTTTCCACATTCATTGGTGCCATTGGGCCTGATTAAGTTACAACATGTTTTCATGTTTCTCCTGAAGTAAGAAAGATCCACACTCAACTTCTTTGAATCTTGTTAGGGATTATTAGAGGAGCAGGAAAAAGGCAAAAATTTCAACTTTGAACAATACCAACAAAAGATATGGCCATTCTTTTGATATCGCGTTTCCACATTCATTGGTGCCATTGGGCCTGATTAAGTTATAACATGTTTTCATGTTTCTCCTGAAGTAAGAATGATCCACACTCAACCTCTTTGAATCTTGTTAGGGATGATTAGAGGAGCAGGAAAAGGCAAACATTTCAACTTTGAACAATCCCAACAAAAGATATGGCCATTTGTTTGATATAATGGTTCCAAATTCATTGGTGCCATTGGGCCTGATTAAGTTATAACATGTTTTCATGTTTCTCCTGAGGTAAGAAAGATCCACACTAAACCTCTTTGAATCTTGTTAGGGATGATTAGAAGAGAAGGAAAAGGGCAAAAATTTCAACTTTGAACAATCCCAACAAAAGATATTGCCATTCGTTTGAAATAGTGTTTCCCCATTCATTGGTGCCATTGACATGATTAAGTTATAACATGTTTTTATGTTTCTACTGAAGTAAGACAGATCCACACTCAACCTCTTTGAATCTTGTAGGGATGATTAGAGGAGCAGGAAAAAGGCTAAAATTTCAACTTTGAATAATCCCAACAAAAGATATGGCCATTCGTTTGATATAGTTGTTCCCCATTCATTGGTGCCATTGGGCCTGATTAAGTTATAACACGTTTTTATGTTTGTCCTGAAGTAAGACAGATCCACACTCAACCTATTTGAATCTTGTTAGGGATGATTAGAGGAGCAGGAAAAGGCAAACATTTCAATTTTGAACAATCCCAACAAAAGATATGGCCATTTGTTTGATATAATGGTTCCAAATTCATTGGTGCCATTGGGCCTGATTAAGTTATAACATGTTTTCATGTTTCTCCTGAGGTAAGAAAGATCCACACTCAACCTCTTTGAATCTTGTTAGGGATGATTAGAAGAGAAGGAAAAGGGCAAAAATTTCAACTTTGAACAATCCCAACAAAAGATATGGCCATTCGTTTGATATAGTGTTTCCCCATTCATTGGTGCCATTGACCTGATTAAGTTATAACTAGTGTTGAGCGATACGATAATGTAAATATCGGCTATCGGCCGATATGAGCTCTATCGGCCTTTCGATAATTCGTTTCGATATTTTCGTCTTATCGAATACCGGAATCGGATTTGTCACTGTCACTGTGAGTGTCCGTCGGTCGGGTCTGTCAGGAGTCAGCGGCACTTACCTGGCAGAAGATCTCCGGCGGTCACGGCCTGGACTGCTTCATGGCCGCCATCATCTTTCCCCGGCGGTCACATGCAGTTTCTCGCGATAACTGCAGTGACTGCTGGGTAATCCCGGCCCTAAAGCAGTCAGTCCGATGACGTCACCGCCGGGGAAGCAGGTAATCAGCTGTGCTGCGCCGGGATGACAAGTTCTGACTGTCATTCTGATGTAGCAGAGCTGGATCGTCGTGGGACACTCGTTACTATGGACTGCGTCGGTCAGGTGGTATACTTTTTTTTTTTTTTCATTTTTTTACAGGAGATCGATGGCGTCGCAGGATGAGACTGTAATAAAAGTAATGAAAACTGTGTTTTTTTTTTTTTATTAAATTAAAAAACTTTTTTATGAACATTCACCCGTCCGGGTACATAAACAATTTAACTATTTACATACAGTGACCCTGTCCGGGTTATTTATAATTCTTTGGCAGGGGTGTTCCAGGTACCACCTGGTACTCTTCTGATGCTTGCCAAACATCCGAGGCACCAAGGACCACCAGGACCTGATGACGTCGTGTGGCCTGTACAGTCAAGTCGTGACCCGCTATCTGGGTCTGTGTGGCCACCTCTTTCATCTCCCTCCGGGTCTGGAGCCCTATGTCACGGACTGTACGAACCCCAGGGGGCCTAACAGGCGCCGGGTACGGGCCAGCTATAGTTATCATGTCCATAGCTGGGGCTGCTGAGGAGACCACTGAGGGAGGCTGGGGAGATCTACGGCATGGGGTGGGCACTTTTGCAGAGGCCTGGATGTGGGAGGCTGAAGGCTCCGAGGGTCTCACAGGTTCCTGACACTCTGGGGAGTAGGGGTCGCACCTGGTAACATTTAGGGCGTACCATCCATTGTAACCCCAGTGTCGGGTGTAAGTCACCAAGTCTCCTGGCAACAGGTCCCTCCCGGGTGTCCTTCTGGGAGGTGAGCCTCCACGTCCCGCCGGTTCACAAAAACTTCTAAATAAAGTCCAGGCTCCTGGATGAAGCCCCAACCACCTTTCAATTTAAAGCTCCGTACTGCACCCTTACGCCGCGGCTCCCTCAGGGTTCCTTTATCTTTTCTCATCCGGTCCTTATCTGCCCGGTCCTTCTCCAGCTGACGTTGGCAAAGTTTTTGGGATTCTCGCTGCTCCCTTTGTCGCTCTGCTTCCTTCTCCCAACGTCTCCACTCTTCCTCCTGACGCCGGTTGAAATTCTCCTCCACCAGCAGCTCCATGTCTCCACCATCAAACTGCAGCTTACAGTGTCCGGTTTGCGGCAGCTCTCCTGGCGCCCCCCAGTCCTGGCGGCGCTCACCTGCGGAGGAAGCAGCAGGCTCTGGAACAGATGACAGTCGGGGCTCCGGTACAGGCAGGTAGTGCTCTGGTGCCTGCGCGGCCTCCTCCATGAGGACGGGTGTCGCTTCTTCTGTCTCAGCGACGGGGGCAGACAGCGGGATCTGGGGTGCTGCCGGTGCAGCGTTTTTTGCACGAACGGGTGCCTCCACTGCGACAACGTCAACCGGATCACATTGCAAGGGCTGGGATGCCCGCACGGACTCCTCTACTAGAACGGGTGCCTCACCTTCCGGTACAGACACTTCAGGTAAGAGGGATTGGCGCCGCTCCAAGTTTAGTTTTAGGGCACGCCAGCTGGCTTCCATCCTGGCGACCTCCTCCCGGTGCCGGGCCAGGCCTCTTAGGGTATCCTCCGCTTCTTGCAGCGTAGGAGGGTTTTCAGGCCGGGTGCCCAACGGTGGTTCCGTGGCGATCGGGTCGCTTCCATGGGGGGAGAGCTCTGACTGCTCCATCCCTTCACACTTCTGCTCGTGTCCATTAGCCATCTATGCCAAGTCACATGTGTCATTAGCATCTGGAGAGGGCCCCTCTTTTGTAGTGAGGCGGGACCTTCGTGTTAGTTTCCGCACACTGAGGAGGATGAGGAGGCGGAACTCAAGAGCTGTGGGGCACGATCTTACATTGCAGTACCATTTAGAGCCATCGTTTTCGCGTCACTGAGTGAGTGTGTACACTAATGAAGAGCACGCCCTTCTTCTTCACCAGTGCCTCGTCGTGACGCAGATATGGCGGAAAAATGGCAAATACATTCTCTGATGATTTTAGCAATTCTCAAGCACAAAACCAGTTCAATTCAGGCACACAGGACTCGCTTATAGCGAGCTACAGAATCCTGTTCGTGACGCCCAAGTTGAGTCGCACAGAGCCAGAGGTTTTTGGGGTACTCGGCACCGAGCCCGTCGACTTCTATGGGGTATGTCACGGCTTTACCCGGCAATTGAATCAGAGTCTATTTTACTATGTAGAAGTGTATAAACTATAAATATATGTATATATATGTCACAATGACATGTATATATATATTATATATATATATATGTATTCTATGTGTGTATATTTAGTGTTTACAAGGAAATAAAGGTTTTTTTTAGTTGCGATATTTTGTTCCCATAGACTTACATTGGACTTCCGGTATCGAAATCGGATATCGACGATATTTAGTGCTATCGGCGATACAATTTCGATACATATTTTTAGATATCGAGCACTATCGCTCAACACTAGTTATAACATGTTTTCATGTTTCTCCTGAAGTAAGAAAGATACACACTCAACCTCTTTGAATCTTGTTAGGCATGATTAGAGTAGCAGGAAAAAAGCAAAAATTTCAACTTTGAACAATCCCACAAAAGATATGGCCATGTGTTTGATATAGTGGTTCCAAATTCATTGGTGCCATTGGGCCTGATTAAGTTATAACATGTTTTCATGTTTCTCTTGAAGTAAGAAAGATCCACACTCAACCTCTTTGAATCTTGTTAGGGATGATTAGAAGAGAAGGAAAAGGGCAAAAATTTCAACTTTGAACAATCCCAACAAAAGATATGGCCATTCGTTTGATATAGTGTTTCCCCATTCATTGGTGCCATTGACCTGATTAAGTTATAACATGTTTTTATGTTTCTACTGAAGTAAGACAGATCCACACTCAACCTCTTTGAATCTTGTTAGGGATGATTAGCGGAGCAGGAAAAAGGCAAAAATTTCAACTTTGAACAATCCCAACAAAAGATATTGCCATTCGTTTGATATAATGGTTCCACATTCATTGGTGCCATTGGGCTGACTAAGTTATAAAACGTTTTTATGTTTCTCCTGAAGTAAGACAGATCCACACTCAACCTCTTTAAATCTTGCTAGGGATGATTAGAGAAGCAAGAAAAAGGCAAAAATTTCAACTTTGAACAATCCCAACAAAAGATATGGCCATTCGTTTGATATAGTGTTTCCCATTCATTGGTGCCATTGGGCCTGATTAAGTTATAAAACGTTTTCATGTTTCTTCTGAAGTAAGACAGATCCACACTCAACCTCTTTGAATCTTGCTAGGGATGATTAGAGAAGCAATAAAAAGGTAAAAATTTCAACTTTGAACAATCCCAACAAAAGATATGGCCATTCGTTTGATATTCGTTTCCACATTCATTGGTGCCATTTGGCCTGATTAAGTTATAACATGTTTTCATGTTTCTCCTGAAGTAAGAAAATCCACATTTAACCTCTTTAATCTTGTTAGGGATGATTAGAGTAGCAGGAAAAAGCAAACATTTCAACTTTGAACAATCCCAACAAAAGATATGGCCATTTGTTTGATATAGTGGTTCCAAATTCATTGGTGCCATTGGGCCTGATTAAGTTATAACATGTTTTCATGTTTCTCCTGAAGTAAGAAAGATCCACACTCAACCTCTTTGAATCTTGTTAGGATGTTAGAAGAGAAGGAAAAAGGCAAAAATTTCAACTTTGAACAATCCCAACAAAAGGTATGGCCATTCGTTTGATATAGTGTTTCCCATTCATTGGTGCCATTGACCTGATTAAGTTATAACATGTTTTTATGTTTCTACTGAGTAAGAAAATCCACACTCAACCTCTTTGAATCTTGTTAGGGATGATTAAAAGAGAAGGAAAAGGGCAAAAATTTCAACTTTGAACAATCCCAACAAAAGATATTGCCATTCGTTTGATATAGGGTTTCCCATTCATTGGTGCCATTGGCCTGATTAAGTTATAAAACGTTTTTCATGTTTCTCCTGAAGTAAGACAGATCCACACTCAACCTCTTTGAATCTTGCTAGGGATGATTAGAGAAGCAAGAAAAAGGCAAAAATTTCAACTTTGAACAATCCCAAAAAAGATATGGCCATTCGTTTGATAATGCGTTTCCAACATTCATGGTGCCATTTGGCATGATCTAAGTTAATATAACAGTTTTCATGTTTCTCCTGAAGTAAGAAGATCCACACTCAACCTCTTTGAAATCTTGTTAGGGATGATTAGAGTAGCAGAAAAAAGCAAAAATTTCAACTTTGAACAATCCCAACAAAAATATTGCCTTTGTTTGATATAGTGTTTCCAAATTCATTGGTGCCATTGGGCCTGATTAAGTTATAAACAGTTTTCATGTTTCTTCCTGAAGTAAGACAGATCCACACTCAACCTCTTTGAATCTTATTAGGGATATTAGAGAAGCAAGAAAAAGGCAAACATTTCAACTTTGAACAATCCCAACAAAAGATATGGCCATTTGTTTGACATTGCTTTTCCACATTCATTGGTGCCATTGGGCCTGATTAAGTTATAACATGTTTTCATGTTTCTCCTGAAGTAAGACAGATCCACACTAACCTCTTTGAATCTTGTTAGGGATGATTAGAGAGCAGGAAAAAGGCAAAAATTTCAACTTTGAACTATCCCAACAAAAGATATGGCCATTCGTTTGATATATGGTTGCCCATTCATTGGTGCCATTGGGCCTTATGAAGTTAAAAACGTTTTCATGTTTCTCCTGAAGTAATACATATCCACACTCAACCTCTTTGAATCTTGTTAAGGATGATTAGAGGAGCAGGAAAAAGGCAAAAATGTTCAACAATTCCAACAAAAGATATGGCCATTCGTTTGATATAGTGGTCCCCCATTCATTGGTGCCATTGGGCCTGATTAAGTTATAAAACGTTTTCATGTTTCTCCTGAAGTAAGACAGATCCACACTCAACCTCTTGAATCTTGTTAGGGATATTAGAGGAGCAGAAAAAGGCAAAAATTTCAACTTTGAACATATCCAACAAAAGATATGGCCATTTGTTTGTATATTGCGTTTCCACATTCATTGGTGCCATTGGGCCTGATTAAGTTAACAACATGTTTTCATGTTTCTCCTGAAGTAAGAAAGATCCACACTCAACCTCTTTGAATCTTGTTAGGGATTATTAGAGGAGCAGAAAAAGGCAAAAATTTCAACTTTGAACAATACCAACAAAAGATATGGCCATTTGTTTGATATCGCGTTTCCACATTCATTGGTGCCATTGGGCCTGATTAAGTTACAACATGTTTTCATGTTTCTCCTGAAGTAAGAAAGATCCACACTCAACTTCTTTGAATCTTGTTAGGGATATTAGAGGACAGGAAAAAGGCAAAAATTTCAACTTTGAACAATACCAACAAAAGATATGGCCATTCTTTTGATATGCGTTTCCACATTCATTGGTGCCATTTGGCCTGATTAAGTTATAACATGTTTTCATGTTTCTCCTGAAGTAAGAAACATCCACATTTAACCTCTTTGAATCTTGTTAGGGATGATTAGAGTAGCAGGAAAAAAGCAAACATTTCAACTTTGAACAATCCCAACAAAAGATATGGCCATTTGTTTGATATAGTGGTTCCAAATTCATTGGTGCCATTGGGCCTGATTAAGTTATAACATGTTTTCATGTTTCTCCTGAAGTAAGAAAGATCCACACTCAACCTCCTTGAATCTTGTTAGGGATGTTTAGAAGAGAAGGAAAAGTGCAAAAATTTCAACTTTGAACAATCCCAACAAAAGGTATGGCCATTCGTTTGATATAGTGTTTCCCCATTCATTGGTGCCATTGACCTGATTAAGTTATAACATGTTTTTATGTTTCTACTGATGTAACACAAATCCACACTCAACCTCTTTGAATCTTGTTAGGGATGATTAGATTAGCAGGAAAGGGCAAAAATTTCAACTTTGAACAATCCCAACAAAAGATATTGCCATTCGTTTGATATAATGGTTCCACATTCATTGGTGCCATTGGGCCTGATTAAGTTATAAAACGTTTTCATGTTTCTCTGAAGTAAGACAGATCCACACTCAACCTCTTTGAATCTTGTAGGGATGATTAGAGAGAGGAAAAAAGCAAAAATTTCAACTTTGAACAATCCCAACAAAAGATATGGCCATTCGTTTGATATATGGTTTCCCATTCATTGGTGCCATTGGGCCTGATTAAGTTATAACATGTTTTCATGTTTCTCCTGAAGTAAGACAGATCCACACTCAACCTCTTTGAATCTTGTTAGGGATGATTAGAGGAGCAGGAAAAAGGCAAAAATTTCAACTTTGAACAATCCCAACAAAAGAATATTGCCATTCGTTTGATATAATGGTTCCACGTTCATTGGTGCCATTGGGCCTGATTAAGTTATAAAACGTTTTCATGTTTCTTCTGAAGTAAGACAGATCCACACTCAACCTCTTTGAATCTTGCTAGGGATGATTAGAGAAGCAATAAAAAGGTAAAAATTTCAACTTTGAACAATCCCAACAAAAGATATGCCATTCGTTTGATATTGCTTTCCACATTCATTGGTGCCATTTGGCCTGATTAAGTTATAACATGTTTTCATGTTTCTCCTGAAGTAAGAAAGATCCACATTTAACCTCTTTGAATCTTGTTAGGGATGATTAGAATAGCAGGAAAAAAGCAAACATTTCAACTTTGAACAATCCCAACAAAAGATATGGCCATTTGTTTGATATAGTGGTTCCAATTCATTGGTGCCATTGGGCCTGATTAAGTTATAACATGTTTTCATGTTTCTCCTGAAGTAAGAAAGATCCACACTCAACCTCTTTGAATCTTGTTAGGATGTTTAGAAGAGAAGGAAAAGGGCAAATATTTCAACTTTGAACAATCCCAACAAAAGATATGGCCATTCGTTTGATATAGTGTTTCCACATTCATTGGTGCCATTGACCTGATTAATTATAACATGTTTTTATGTTTCTACTGAATGTAACACAGATCCACACTCAACCTCTTTGAATCTTGTTAGGGATGATTAGAGTAGCAGGAAAGAGGCAAAAATTTCAACTTTGAACAATCCCAACAAAAGATATTGCCATTCTTTTGATATAATGGTTCCACATTCATTGGTGCCATTTGGCCTGATTAAGTTATAACATGTTTTCATGTTTCTCCTGAAGTAAGAAAGATCCCACTCAATTCTTTGAACTTTAGGGATATTAAGTACAGAAAAATCAAAAATTTCAATTTTGAACAATACCAACAAAATATATGCCATTTGTTGATATAGGTTCAAATTCAAGTGCCATTGGCCGATTAAGTATAACATTTTTCATGTTTCTCCTGAAGTAAAGATCCAACTTCCTCTTTGAATCTGTAGATATAGAGAGCAGAAAAGGCAAATTTCAACTTTGAACATCCAACAAAAGATATGGCCATTTCGTTTGATAAATGGCCAATTCATTGTGCCATTGGCTTATAAGTTCAAATTTTCATGTTCTCCTGAATTAAAACATTCATTCTCTTGAATCTTGTTAGGATATTAAGGTAGGAAAAGGCAAAAATGTCAACAAATTCCAACAAAAGAATGCCATCGTGAAATAGTGTTCCCCATTCATTGGTGCCATTGGCCATGATAGTTATAAAACGTTTTATATTTTCCTGAATAAGACAGATCACATCAACTCTTTAATCTTGTAATATTAGAGAAGCAAGAAAAGGCAAAAATTTCAACTTTGAACAATTCCAACAAAAATATGGCCATTTTTGATATTGCGTTTCCCATTCATTGGCCATTGGCCTGATTAAGTTATAACATGTTTTCATGTTTCTCCTGAAGTAAGACAGATCCACACTCAACCTCTTTGAATCTTGTTAGGGATGATTAGAGGAGCAGGAAAAAGGCAAAAATTTCAACTTTGAACAATCCCAACAAAAGATATTGCCATTCGTTTGAATAATGGTTCCACTTCATTGGTGCCATTGGGCCTGATTAAGTAAAACGTTTTCATGTTTCTTCTGAAGTAAGAAGATCACACTCAACTCTTTGAATCTTGTAGGGATGATTAGAGAAGCAATAAAAAGGTAAAATTTCAACTTGAACAATCCAACAAAAGATATGGCCATTCGTTTGATATTGCGTTTCCACATTCATTGGTGCCATTTGGCTGATTAAGTTATAACATGTTTTCATGTTTCTCCTGAAGTAAGAAGATCCACATTTAACCCTTTGAATCTGTTAGGGATGATTAGAGAGCAGGAAAAAAGCAAACATTTCAACTTTGAACAATCCAACAAAAGATATGGCCATTTGTTTGATATATGGTTCCAAATTCATTGGTGCCATTGGCCTGATTAAGTTATAACATGTTTTCATGTTTCTCCTGAAGTAAGAAAGATCCACACTCAACCTCTTTGAATCTTGTTAGGGATGTTTAGAAGAGAAGGAAAAGGGCAAAATTTTCAACTTTGAACAATCCCAACAAAAGATATGGCCATTCGTTTGATATAGTGTTTCCACATTCATTGGTGCCATTGACCTGATTAACTTATAACTTGTTTTATGTTTCTACTAAATGTAACACAGATCCACACTCAACCTCTTTGAATCTTGTTAGGGATGATTAGAGTAGCAGGAAAGAGGCAAAAATTTCAACTTGAACAATCCCAACAAAAGATATTGCCATTCGTTTGATATAATGGTTCCACATTCATTGGTGCCATTTGGCCTGATTAAGTTATAACATGTTTTCATGTTTCTCCTGAAGTAAGAAAGATCCACACTCAACCTCTTTGAATCTTTCTAGGGATGATTAAGTAGCAGGAAAAAAGCAAAAATTTCAATTTTGAACAATCCCAACAAAAATAATTGCCATTTGTTTGATATAGTGGTTCCAAATTCATTGGTGCCTTTGGGGCCTGATTAATTATAAACATGTTTTCATGTTTCTCCTGAAGTAAGACAGATCCACACTCAACCTCTTTGAATCTTGTTAGGGATGATTAGAGGAGCAGGAAAAAGGCAAAAATTTCAACTTTGAACTATCCCAACAAAAGATATGCCATTCTTTGATATATTGGTAGCCCATTCATTGGTGCCATTGGGCCTTATTAAGTTACAAAACGTTTTTCATGTTTCTCCTGAAGTAATACATATCCACACTCAATCTCTTTGAATCTTGTTAAGGATGATTAGAGGAGCAGGAAAAAGGCAAACATGTTTTCATGTTTCCCTGAAGTAAAAAATCCACATTTAACCTCTTTGAATCTTTAGGATGATTAGAGTAGCAGGAAAAAAGCAAACATTTAACTTTGAACAATCCCAACAAAAGATATGGCCATTTTTTGATATAGTGGTTCCAAATTCATGTGCCATTGGGCCTGATAAGTTATAACATTTTTCATGTTTCTCCTGAAGTAAGAAAGATCCACACTCAACCTCTTTGAATCTTGTTAGGGATGTTTTAGAAGAGAAGAAAAGGGCAAATATTTTCAACTTTGAACAATCCCAACAAAAGATAAGGCCATTCGTTTGATATAGTGTTTCCACATTCATTGGTGCCATTGACCTGATTAACTTATAACATGTTTTTATGTTTCTACTGATGTAACACAGATCCACACTCAACTCTTTGAATCTTGTTAGGGATGATTAGAGTAGCAGGAAAGAGCAAAAATTCAACTTTGAACAATCCCAAACAAAAGATATTGCCATTCGTTTTGATATAATGGGTTTCCACATTCATTGGTGCCATTTGGCCTGATAAGTTATAACATTTTTCATGTTTCTCCTGAAGTAAGAAAGATCCACACTCAACCTCTTTGAATCTTGCTAGGGATGATTAGAGTAGCGAGGAAAAAAGCAAAAATTTCAATTTTGAACAATCCCAACAAAATATATTGCCATTGTTTGATATATGGTTCCAAATTCATTGGTGCCATTGGGCCTGATTAAGTTATAACATGTTTTCATGTTTTCCTGAAGTAAGACAGATCCACCACTCAACCTCTTTGAATCTTGTTTAGGGATGATTAGAGGAGCAGGAAAAAGGCAAAAATTTCAACTTTGAACTATCCCAACAAAAGATATGGCCATCGTTTGATATATTGGTACCCATTCATGGTGCCATTGGCCTTATTAAGTTACAAAACGTTTTCATGTTTTCTCCTGAAGTAATACATATCCACACTCAACTCTTTGAATCTTGTTAAGGATGATTAGAGGAGCAGGAAAAAGGCAAAAATGTCAACAATTCCAACAAAAGATATGGCCATTCGTTTGATATAGTGGTCCCCCATTCATTGGTGCCATTGGGCCTGATTAAGTTATAAAACGTTTTCATGTTTCTCCCTGAAGTAAGACAGATCCACACTCAACCTCTTTGAATCTTGTTAGGAATAATTAAGAAGCAAGAAAAAGGCAAAAATTTCAACTTTGAACAATCCCAACAAAAGATATGGCCATTTGTTTTGATATTGCGTTTCCCACATTCATTGTTGTCATTGGGCCTGATTAAGTTATAACATGTTTCCATGTTTCTCCTGAAGTAAGACAGATCTACACTCATCCTCTTTGTATCTTGTTAGGGATGATTAGAGGAGCAGGAAAAGCCCAAAATTTCAACTTTTAACAATCCCAACAAAAGATATGGCCATTCGTTTGATATAGTGGTTCCCCATTCATTGGTGTTATTGAGCCTTATTGAGTGATAACATGTTTTCATGTTTCTCCAGAAGTAAGACAGAATCCCACTCAAGCTCATTGAATCTTGTTAGAAATGATTAGAGGAGCAGGAAAAAGCAAAAAATTTCAACTTTGGACAGTACCAACAAAAGATATGGCCATTCGTTTGGTATAGTGGTTTCCCATTCATTGGTGCCATTGGGCCTGATTAAGTTATAACTAGTGTTGAGCGATACGATACTGCAAATATCGGGTATCGGCCGATATTAGCTCTATCGGCCTTTCGATACTTCGTTTCGATATTTTCGTCTTATCGAATACCGGAATCGGAAGTTCCCATAATTCTTTGCGAGGCAATGTGATTTTAGTCAGCCAATGAGAAATCCTAAGAAGTGTGGGCACATCCTGTACTGCTGCGGTCATGTTAACTAATGGCATGGCTGTGATTGGATGCTGAAATGATGTCAGAATGCACTATAAAAGGCGCAGCCGCCATTTTATCGTCACTGTGCTGTGAATTCAGTAAGGGACAGAACGCTGCTGTGCTGACTCTGAGGGACAGTTAGAGATTGCGATTTAGGGTACTGTGCTATAGGCAGGCTAGCACCAACCGCTGTGTAAAGCTTCCTTTTGCCTGCAGTGTTGTTTTAACAGCTCTGCAAGGTGTGTGTGAGTGCAGGTGACGCTGCAGTTTGCTCTGCATGCAACGCTGTCTGTAGGCATCTGCACATGTCACTCACAGACTCTTTTTTTTTTCCTTCAGTGTAATTCTTGCAGCTCCATGCAATTTAACTATTAGTGTGATGCGCTTCCATCCGTATCCAATACATTGGTTGCAAACACTATAGAAGTAGACAAAGGAGTAGCCTTTCACAGATTGTGAACAGTTGTGTTTCAGTGTTCACTTCAGTCTGTGTTTTTTATTTTTTGAGTGCACATCACGCTCCAGTTACTTGTTCAAGCACTGCTGCTTGTACTCTGCTGAGCGTGTCTCAGTGGCTCATCCTTTTCATTTATCTCCAATTGGTTCTGCTCCATTCCATTTAAAATATAATCTATTAGTGTGACGCGCTTCCATCCGTATCCAATACATTGGTTGCAAACACTATAGAAGTAGACAAAGGAGTAGCCTTTCACAGATTGTGAACAGTTGTGTTTCAGTGTTCACTTCAGTCTGTGTTTTCTATTTTTTGAGTGCACATCACGCTCCAGTTACTTGTTCAAGCACTGCTGCTTGTACTCTGCTGAGCGTGTCTCAGTGGCTCATCCTTTTCATTTATCTCCAATTGGTTCTGCTCCATTCCATTTAAAATATAATCTATTAGTGTGACGCGCTTCCATCCGTTTCCAATACATTGGTTGCAAACACTATAGAAGTAGACAAAGGAGTAGCCTTTCACAGATTGTGAACAGTTGTGTTTCAGTGTTCACTTCAGTCTGTGTTTTTTATTTTTTGAGTGCACATCACGCTCCAGTTACTTGTTCAAGCACTGCTGCTTGTACTCTGCTGAGCGTGTCTCAGTGGCTCATCCTTTTCATTTATCTCCAATTGGTTCTGCTCCATTCCATTTAAAATATAATCTATTAGTGTGACGCGCTTCCATCCGTATCCAATACATTGGTTGCAAACACTAAAGAAGTAGACAAAGGAGTAGCCTTTCACAGATTGTGAACAGTTGTGTTTCAGTGTTCACTTCAGTCTGTGTTTTTATTTTTTTGAGTGCACATCACGCTCCAGTTACTTGTTCAAGCACTGCTGCTTGTACTCTGCTGAGCGTGTCTCAGTGGCTCATCCTTTTCATTTATCTCCAATTGGTTCTGCTCCACTCCATTTAAAATATAATCTATTAGTGTGACGCGCTTCCATCCGTATCCAATACATTGGTTGCAAACACTATAGAAGTAGACAAAGGAGTAGCCTTTCACAGATTGTGAACAGTTGTGTTTCAGTGTTCACTTCAGTCTCTGCGTAATAACCACACTTAGGCCTTATAACTTTTCTGACTTTCTTTCTCAATCTACCAAGATGAACAAGTCAGTGAGTAAGGCACGTGGTCGTGGCGGTGGAGTTTCAGCAGGGAGAGGACGTGGGGATTCTGTGGCTGCTGCCGCCCTCAGTGACACAGCATCCACCAGTTTTCCCCGTGAGCGTTCCTTTAAGCGCACTTTGGTAGGAGCTCGGCGTGCCCCCCTGCTGCGGGAAGAACAAATTGAAGCCGTTGTTGGTTGGATGGCAGCCAATGCATCGACTTCAATTCCTTCCACCTCCTCTCATGAACACAACACTGTTGAGCAACCATCTGTCTGTTCACCGCCTGTCAAATTGCCCAGGCAGTCAGAGAGTTCTGTACAGGAGCCAGCTGAGTCTCTGCTTCTGTTCTCAGAATCTGTTGGCTCGCAAACACGGGCACAGGCAAGCAGCATTCTGCAATTTGAAGAAGAGGGAGTATGCAGTGATGCGCAACAGCTGTGTCTCTCTCAATCTGAAGAGGCGGGTGAGCCAGTGCCGATGGACAGCACACCGCAGAATGCATCTTATGATGATGATGAGACTCAGGTGCCAGGTTTTGTGGAGCATGGTGCTGCCCAGACCATCCAACAGCAGCAGGTGTTGGAAGAGGGTAGTGGAGATGATGAAGTCCGAGACCCAACATGGCGTGAGCAACAGGAAGGTGGTGGGAGCAGCTCTGAGGGAGAGATTGTCCCAACGGTACAAAGAGGAGGGAGAGGTAGGCTGCAGACTCGCTTGCCTGTAGCCTCCAGTTTGGCACCTGTTGGGAGTAGTTCTCTTAAAAATGTCAAAATTGGCGCTCCCATGACTTGCACTGCGTGGTCCTTTTTTGACAGACTTGTATCTGATATTTGCTATGTTCAATGCAAGCTGTGTAAGCAAAAAGTTAAAAGAGGTAAAAATATCAGTAACCTGAATACCACAAATATGTGGAAACATGTACGGACAAAGCACGTAGCTGAGTTACAAAGACACACTGGAGATGTAGGCCAACCTACAGCAGCACCTACATCTTTAGGTCATGTTCGAGCCTCTACCTCCAGCTCTCACACACCTGGTTCGGCTTCCCCACAGGATCTCCATGGAAGAACCTCGGTCACTGTTGTCCATAGACAAACTGTTATTCCACCCACTGCAGCAAGTTCACAGTCATCGTCACACTCCCAGAACAAAAAACAGCCATCGGTAACACAGGCATGGGATAAAAGACGGCCATACTCGGCAAACCATCCACGAGCACAGGCTCTGAATGCTGGCCTTGCAAAACTCCTGTCCCTTGAAATGCTGTCATTCAGGCTGGTGGAGACTGACAGTTTCAGGAACTTTATGGCATTGGCAGTCCCACAATATAATGTGCCAAGCCGATTTTATTTCAGCAGGCAAGCTGTCCCTGCTCTGCAAAAACATGTCGAGGGAAACATTAAACATGCGCTACTAAATGCCGTCAGTAGCAGGGTCCACCTGACCACCGATGCGTGGACCAGTACCCATGGCCAGGGACGATACCTTTCCCTCACTGCCCATTGGGTCAATGTTGTGGAGCCGGGTACAGATCTTGCCAGTGGCGCTGTACGTGTTCTGCCAACTCCAAGGATTGCAGGAATCCAGTCTGTGCACATTGATTCCTCCTCCTACTCCAGTTCCTCAGAATCATCGCTGCACGAGCCGTCACGGTCTACCTCCACATGGACCCGTGAACGCTTACCTGTTGCGACCGATATGAACACAGCCGTGGCCAAACGTCAACAGGCCGTCCTGAAATTAATTCCCATGGGGAATCGAAGCCACACAGCGCAGGAGCTCTGGGATGCCATCAAGCAGGAGAGCGACGTGTGGTTAAAGTCAGCTAATCTCCAGCCAGGCTTGGTAGTGTGTGACAATGGCCGAAATCTGGTGGCAGCTCTGGGCCTTGGCAACCTCACTCACATACCATGTCTGGCACATGTGCTCAACTTGGTCGTGCAGAGTTTTTTGAGGGACTATCCGGATCTTGATGCACTGCTGCACAAGGTCCGCCTAGAGTGCGCTCACTTGCGACGTTCCAGCATGGCCAGATCGCGCATTGCAGCTCTGCAAGTCAGATTTCGCCTTCCTGAACATCGCATCATATGTGACGTACCCACCAGGTGGAATTCCACGTTACATATGTTGGAGCGGTTGTGTGAGCAGCAGCCAGCAGTAATGGAGTATCAGCTGCAACAGGCGCAATCAACTCGCAATTTGCGCCGTTCACACTTCACCACTACTGAGTGGGCCTCTATGAAGGACATCTGCGACGTTTTGCGTGCGTTTGATGTCTCAACGCGGATGGCGAGTGCAGATGATGCACTAGTCAGCATGACTGTCCCCCTTATCTGCCTGCTTCAGAAATCACTGAAAGCACTAAAGGAAGAGGTTTTGGAAGAGGTGGAGGATGAGGAGTCACAAATTCAATTACCTTCAGGACAGTCAGCGCAACGTGGTTCCTCACAAAGGGCTGGGCAGGGCTCACTTTGTGAGGAGGATGAGGAGGAGGAGGAGTCAATGGAGGAGGAAGAAATCCACTGTAACGGGTCTGGAAGGCGGAACCTCTGAGCTTTATTATACAAGGAGGCTTTCCTTGTAAAGGAGCGGGTGGCGCCCGGGGAGACGGACAGGAAGTCACTGCAAGTGACGGGGGCACTCTCTGGATAGACAGGCGGGTAGTCACGGCAAGTGACCGGGGCAGTCTCTGGGTAGACAGGCAGGTAGTCACGGCAAGTGACCGGGGCAGTCTCTGGGTAGACAGGCAGGAAGTCACGGCAAGTGACCGGGGCAGTCTCTGGATAAACAGGCAGGCAAGGGGCCGGGGCAGTCTCTGAATGGACAGGTATATACGACCTGAGACGGTGGAGCCTCCCGGTAGGCTAGCAGGCAGATGACAGATGAGCGCCCCCAAGTGAGCAGGCGAGAGTCTCTGGAATAGCCGATGGACACCGCGGGTGATGGCCGAACCTCCAGGTAGGCTTGCAGGCAGATGGCAGATGAGCGCCCCCAAGTGAGCAGGTGAGAGTCTCTGGAACAGCCGATGAACACCGCAGGTGATGGCCGAACCTCCAGGTAGGCTTGCAGGCAGATGGCAGATGAGCGCCCCCAAGTGAGCAGGCGAGAGTCTCTGGAATTGCCGATGGTCACCGCATGTGACGGCCGAACCTCCAGGCAGGCTTGCGGGCAGGTAGCAGACAGCAAACTGGCAGGAAACAGGCAGGTAACTGGTAACGGACCCTGAGGGCTGAAGCAGAGTAAACAGTGCAACAACAACATTGCTCGGGCACCTCCATTAAGGAGGAAGTACTTTATATAGGGTGGAGTCCTCCGGCATTGGCCGGGGACCTTTTTTGAAAGATGCGCGCGGCCCCTTTAAGAGCGGGGGCGTGCACACGCGCGCGCCCTAAGCCCAGTGGCAGGGAAGGAGCGCGCAGCCCCAGCAGGGCGGAAGGAGGACGCTGTGTGAGGGTAAGGGGAGCGACGTCCCTGCCTGGCAGAGGACGCTGGCGCAGGGGAACAGCGTCCCTGCCTGGCAGAGGATGCCGGCGCTACAGTACCCCCCTTTTAGGCCCCCCCTTTTTTAGGCCAGAAAGAAATTTAGCTAAGATGAGAGGGGCATGGATGTTCTCCCGAGGCTCCCACGTTCTCTCCTCAGGACCAAACCCCTTCCAATCCACCAGAAAATAGATCTTTCTTCCTACCCTTTTGGTGGCCAGAATGTTCTCTACCTCAAATTCGTCTTCAGCAGACACTGGAGCAGGAGGTGTACCTGTAGACTTGACAAAAGAGTTAAGTACCACCGGTTTGAGGAGAGATACATGGAAGGAGTTAGGAATCCGCAAATTGGCCGGGAGTTTCAATTTATAGGACACCGGGTTGATCTGACTGATGATCTCAAAAGGACCGATGAACCGAGGGCCTAACTTGTAGGAAGGAATCTTGAGCCGGACATACTTGGACGAAAGCCAGACCTTATCCCCCGGACGGAATTGAGGAGGATCCAGACGTTTTTTGTCAGCATGTTTCTTCATGCGCTCGGATGACAGAATGAGTGCGGACCGGGTACTCTCCCATATGGAGGAAAATTCGTTAACCAGAGATTCCGCAGCTGGATTGTCCACAGAGATGGAGACAGGAACAGGGATCCGAGGGTGTTGACCGAAGACTACAAAAAACGGAGATTTGGAGGAAGATTCGCTCTCGTGATTGTTATAAGAGAATTCGGCCCAAGGCAGGAGATCCACCCAGTCAGAATGGTGGGCATTAACGAAGTGTCGGAGATAACTGGTCAGATTCTGATTGATTCGCTCGACTTGTCCATTGGACTGTGGGTGGTAAGCGGAGGAGAAATCCAAGGTGACGTCTAGCAACTTACAAGTGGCTCTCCAGAAACGTGAGGTGAACTGTACCCCACGATCCGACACAATGTGACGAGGCAGACCATGAAGACGGAAGATGTGGAGGATAAAGTCTTTAGCCAACTCGGGTGCAGACGGAAGCCCTGGCAGGGGAATGAAGTGAGCCATCTTGGAAAATCGGTCAACGACCACCCAAATGACCGTACAACCGGCAGAGACGGGCAGATCTGTTATGAAGTCCATGGCTATATGCTGCCAGGGGGCAGCGGGTACAGGAAGCGGAAGAAGACGGCCGGCAGGCAGGTGTCTTGGAACTTTGTTGCGGGCACAGGAGACACAGGCAGAAACAAAGTCTATTACGTCCTTGTGCAGGGTAGGCCACCAGTAATGCCGAGTAATGAGCTGGAGGGTCTTTTTCTGACCAGCGTGGCCAGCTAGTTTAGACGAATGACCGCAGTGTAGGATTCTCTCCCGATCGGTTACCGATACGAACGTCTTACCAGGAGGGAGACGATTTAAACTCACGGGAGCCACCTGCATCACTCTGGCGGGATCGATGATATGTTTAGGTTCCTCCTCGAGATCCGACACCAGGAAGGACCGGGACAAGGCATCCGCCTTGATGTTCTTGTCGGCCGGGCGAAAATGTAAGAGAAAATCAAAGCGGGCAAAAAACAAGGACCACCGGGCCTGGCGAGGGTTAAGTCTCTGGGCATGCTGGAGGTAAGCCAGATTTTTGTGGTCAGTGTAAATGATTACCGGATGAAGAGCCCCCTCGAGTAGGTAACGCCACTCCTCCAATGCCAGCTTGATGGCCAATAACTCTCGGTCTCCTATGGAGTAATTGCGCTCTGAAGAGGAGAAGAGTTTGGAGAAGAAGCCGCAAGATACCATCCTCCCGGATGAAGATTTTTGAGTAAGTACCGCTCCGGCTCCAGAAGAGGAAGCGTCCACCTCCAGGAAGAACTGCTTGTTGCTGTCTGGGCGATGCAGCACTGGAGCGGAAGAGAAGGCCTGTTTTAAAGAAAGAAAGGCCTCCTCTGCTTCGGGCGTCCACTGTTTGGGATTAGCATCCCTGCGGGTGAGCGCGGAGATTGGAGCCGTCCGGGAAGAGAAGTGCGGTATGAAAACGCGGTAATAATTGGCGAATCCCAGGAACCGCTGAATGGCCTTCAACCCCTCCGGTCGGGGCCATTTCTCGATGGCAGACAGTTTCTCCGGATCCATTCGTAGGCCTGTCTGAGAAATGATGTAGCCCAAAAACGGAAGCGAGGTCTGCTCAAAGAGGCACTTCTCATATTTGGCGAAGAGGTGATTCTGCCTGAGCCTGAGCAGAACCTGACGAACATCCCTCCGGTGAGACTGGAGATCCGGAGAGAAGACCAAGATGTCGTCTAGGTACACCACAACGCAGGAGTAGAGAAGGTCCCGGAAGATGTCATTGACCAACTCCTGAAAGACTGCTGGAGCATTACAGAGACCAAAGGGCATCACCAAATACTCGTAGTGGCCGTCCCGGGTGTTGAATGCCGTCTTCCATTCATCTCCCCGACGGATACGGACTAGGTTATATGCCCCACGAAGATCCAGTTTGGTGAAGATTCTAGCCCCCCTCAGACATCAAACAATTCTGGAATGAGCGGAAGAGGGTACTTATTCTTCACCGTGATCAAATTTAGGCCTCTGTAGTCAATACAGGGACGGAGAGAGCCGTCTTTCTTTTTTACGAAGAAGAAACCTGCTCCCGCTGGGGAGGTGGATTTCCGGATGAATCCCTTGGCCAAATTCTCCTCGATATATTCGGACATCGACCTGGTCTCAGCAGCGGACAATGGGTAAATACGCCCACGGGGAGGCGTAGTACCGGGTAGCAGTTCGATCGGGCAATCATACGGTCTGTGAGGGGTAATGTCTCTGCTTCCTTTTTATTAAAGACATCAGCGAATGACCAATATGGAATCGGGAGCCCTGGTAGATTAGTTGGTGTAGGAGAAGGATGGACGGGATGAACAGGAACCAAACACGTTTTATGACAGTCCTGTCCCCAGCGAAGGATCTCTCCAGTCTGCCAGTCGAGCACGGGTGCATGCTTTTGGAGCCAAGGCAGACCTAGTAAGAAAGCGTGAGAGAGTCCAGGCAGAACATGAAACGAGATGCTCTCAGAATGCAACATTCCCACCTGCAGGGTTATGGCTTCAGTGATAAGTTGGATGGGACGTGGTAGGAGACCCCCATCCACAGCAGCAACAGATACTGGTTCAACCAGAGGTTTGGTAGGAATGCGATATTTTTCTACTAGAGCCTGTGAAACAAGATTCCCAGCTGCTCCAGAATCAAGTTGGGCTAGTTCGAAATAACGGTTCTCACCGAGGAGAATTGAGACTGACAGCAGCAGAGATGAAGAGGATTTATTTTTGTCTAGGTGGACCTCTCCGAGCGAACCTAGACACAGGCGTTTCCTGACCTCTCTGGGCAGGTACGGATCCGGTGCTCCTTACTGCCACAGTAGAAGCAACTCCCCTCGGCACGACGTAAGTCCTGACGGGCTTTGACCATCTTGGTCTGGTCGACTTGCATAGGCTCAGAAGAGTGTACCTGAGGAGAAACAGAAGGAGTTACAGGTCTCTGAAAAGAAGGAGCTAGACGAGGAAACCTTCTCTCACGGGTGACCTCTTTAGCGCACTCCTGGAACCGTAGATCAATTCGATTGGCAAGAGTTATTAGGTCATCGAGAGAGGTTGGAATGTCCCGACCGGCAAGTTCATCTTTAATACGGCCTGACAGACCCTCCCAGAAGACAGATATCAGAGCGTCATTATCCCAAGCCAGCTCCGAGGCAAGGGTACGGAACCGTATGGCATATTGACCCACGGTGAGACTTCCCTGACGGAGACGCAGCAGAGATGATGCAGAGGAGGTCTTCCGTCCGGGTTCGTCGAATACCTTCCGGAAGGCTGAGAGAAAAGCAGACAGGTCAGACACCAGAGGATCTTCTCTCTCCTAAAGAGGATTTAGCCAGGCCAGGGCCTCTCCGGTGAGATGGGACATGATGAAGGCAATTTTGGCCCGGTTGGAGTTAAACTGGTGTGCCAGGAGTTCAAAATGCAGGGTGCACTGGTTAATGAAACCCCGAGCCAGAGCAGGGTCGCCTCCAAATCGAGGAGGAGCTGAAAGTCGAGGTCCAGGAACGGAAACCACGGAATTGGTAAGCAGCGGAACTGCCGGATTGCGAGTCATGGCGCCCGCGGTGGTTGTTGGTGAAGTAGTCAGGGTGTCCAGGCGGGAATTAACATTCCGCAGGTGACCCAGGATGGACTCCTGTTGAGACCTCTGACGAGACAGTTCATGACACAGGTCAGAGAGCGAGGGAGTTTGGGTGCCACCGGGTTCCATGGCCTGAGCAAACTGTAACGGGTCTGGGAGGCGGAACCTCTGAGCTTTATTATACAAGGAGGCTTTCCTTGTAAAGGAGCGGGTGGCGCCCGGGGAGACGGACAGGAAGTCACTGCAAGTGACGGGGGCAGTCTCTGGACAGACAGGTGGGAGGTCACGGCAAGTGAGCGGGGCAGTCTCTGGATAGACAGGCGGGTAGTCACGGCAAGTGACCGGGGCAGTCTCTGGGTAGACAGGCAGGTAGTCACGGCAAGTGACCGGGGCAGTCTCTGGGTAGACAGGCAGGAAGTCACGGCAAGTGACCGGGGCAGTCTCTGGATAAACAGGCAGGCAAGGGGCCGGGGCAGTCTCTGAATGGACAGGTATATACGACCTGAGACGGTGGAGCCTCCCGGTAGGCTAGCAGGCAGATGACAGATGAGCGCCCCCAAGTGAGCAGGCGAGAGTCTCTGGAATAGCAGACACCGCGGTGATGCAACCCAGTAGGTTGCAGCAGATGGCATACCCAAGTGAGCAGGCGAATCTCGAACGCCTGACACCGCAGGTGAGCCGAACTCAGGCAGGCTTGCAGGCAGATGGCAGATGAGCGCCCCCAAGTGAGCAGGCGAGAGTCTCTGGAATTGCCGATGGTCACCGCATGTGATGGCCGAACCTCCAGGCAGGCTTGCGGGCAGGTAGCAGACAGCAAACTGGCAGGAAACAGGCAGGTAACTGGTAACGGACCCTGAGGGCTGAAGCAGAGTAAACAGTGCAACAACAACATTGCTCGGTCACCTCCATTAAGGAGGAATTACTTTATATAGGGTGGAGTCCTCCGGCATTGGCCGGGGACCTTTTTTGAAAGATGCGCGCGGCCCCTTTAAGAGCGGGGGCGTGCACGCGCGCACGCCCTAAGCCCAGTGGCAGGGAAGGAGCGCGCAGCCCCAGCAGGGCGGAAGGAGGACGCTGTGTGAGGGTAAGGGGAGCGACGTCCCTGCCTGGCAGAGGACGCTGGCGCAGGGGAACAGCGTCCCTGCCTGGCAGAGGACGCCGGCGCTACATCCCTACAGAGGGAGGTACGCAATGCTGTAGTCAGTATGTAGAGCGAGGGTGGGGTGATGCAGAGGAGACAGAGATGACGCCTCTTCCAGAGGACAGCCTTTGTTGGCCAGTTGGGAGTCTGCAGCACATGGTTGATTTCATGCTTCAGTGCCTGAGAAACGACCGCCGCATCGCCCACATTCTCAGCACGTCAGATTATTGGGTGTACACCCTCCTAGACCCTCGCTACCGGGACAACTTACAAACCCTCATCACACCGGTGAACCGGGACCGTAAAATGCAGGAGTACCAAGACACACTGGTGCAATCCATACTGTTGTACATTCCAGCCGAGAGAGCTGCTGCTGCTGCTACTGCTTTACAAAGCAGCTCTGTGCGTCGAGGCAGTGTAGACACCTCTACAACAAGAGGGAGCAGAAGCAGCGCCTTTGCACAGGGCAAGAACTGTATGTTACAAATGTGGCAAAGTTTTGTGACAGCGCCAGCAAGGTCTACACCATCCGAGACGGCTCCAGTCACCAGGAAGAAACGTTTCCGTAAGATGGTGACAGACTACTTGGCTTTCCCTCTAAGTGTACTCCCAGATGCCTCTTCCCCTTTCAAATTTTGGGTCTCTAAGTTGGATACATGGCCAGAGCTTAGCCAGTATGCATTGGAGGTGCTGGCTTGCCCTGCTGCCAGTGTATTATCTGAGATTGTCTTTAGTGCTGCAGGTGGTGTAGTAACAGACCGTCGCATGCGACTATCCTCAGAGAATGTAGACCGGCTTACTTTTCTGAAAATGAACAAGGCATGGAGCTCACCTGAATTTGCCTGTCCGTTTTCAGATTAAATAACTGTTTGGCAATGTTTTCCATGTCTCCTGTTATGTTCATCTTTCTACCACCTGAACTCTACTCCCTGGGCTACAACACCGCCATTTGTTGCTCGTAAGTAATTGGCAGGGGTACAGACTCCTGGCCAGCCTGGTTACAGCACGACAGCTGTTTCCTGGCAGTGTGAATGTCAATTATCCTCCAATAAGTTGTGCTGTCGTGTTGCATTCGGGTTAGCCGACTCTATGGTGCCTGCAGTTTAGGTGATTCCTATGTGTGCTGTGGGATATGTAAATAAAGGCGGTTTCCATTGTGACAATAGGATAACCACCCACTGTAGGACTGTGTGATTCGGTAACTGCGGACGGCTTGCGTACTGTCAACTTACATTTTCATGGGTGTGTTCTTCTACCCGTCCGGGGTCCAGTACCGTCAAGTGGTTCTCCCCAGTGCCTTTGGCCTAGGTGCCTCCATCTCCGTATCCGAGTTCCAGCAACGTCTGCTGGTCCTTGGTAGTGCTTTGGAGCACAGGTACCTCCTGCTTAGTAACCGTGTCACAGTAACGTCAGCTGGTACTCGGTTGTGACATTGCCTCTTTTCCTTCTGCTACCCGTCCGGGTTCCAGCACAGTCAGATGGTCCTCGTTACTTCCATTGTCTCTTGCTCCATCTGATACCCGTCAGGGTTCCAGTAACGTCAGCTGTTTCTCGGAAATTAGACGACCTTAAAGACCACCCAGAAGAAGATGACGACAACAAGGACGACGAGCATGAAGCCAACCAGCCTGAACACCATCACAAAGAAAAAATAAAAGATTACCCAGAAGAAGATCACCAACAGGACAAAGAAGGTTAAGACAAACTACAAGATACAGAACAAGAGACAGAAGAACAATAAGCAAAAGATCAAAAAGCAGAAGAACATGAAGTATAAGACCAAAATGAAGAGCAAAATATATGCTCTAAATTCTAAGCAAAGAAGACTAAGCAGTGTATGGGGGTGAGTCCGTTCCTCCTCGTGGTGCCCCTGGAAAATGCCTGCTGCTGCTGCAGGCTAAACTGAACACGGACAAATACTGTTGTAATTTAAATCTTTTGTGACAGCAAGAACGGAAGGATGAACAATTCATACTTTTACAGATTACAAGTACAGGAATCTCTGTCACAAATAAGAATATGATGAAGAAGATGAAGAGGAAGAAGATGAAGAATTTGAATATGAAGAAGATTAATTAGTTTAATAATAACAATATGAGTAATGTAAACAAAAACATGAATAGCAAGAAGTTTAAGAAGAAAATTAAGAAGGTGAAGATGAAGAATAATTTGATGAGAAAGATGATGCTGCTGCTGAAGATTATGAAGGAGAAAGTGTGGCACTGGCAAAAGTTAAAAAGGTGAAGAGCATGGAAGTTGTGAAACATACATATTTGCCAAAATATAAAAAAGGTTAACAACATTGTCAATTTGTTAGTCAATCCAAACGTATTTCCAAAAAAATATATATTAATGCTATTCCAATGCATTGGGTTAAACATGTATGCCTTTATTGTCTCCTCAACCTCCCCCAATACATTCTACATTAGTCTTTGTTGTTTTCCTTCATGTACAATTAACCAACAAGGAAGAATGTTTTTTTTAATGTCGATATTTGGTTCCCATAGACTTACATTGGACTTCCGGTATCGGAATCGGATATCGATGATATTTAGTGATATCGGCGATACCATTTCGATACGATATTTTTAGATATCGAGCAGTATCGCTCAACACTAGTTATAACATGTTTTCATGTTTTTCCTGAAGTAAGCCAGATCCATACTCAACCTCTTTGAATCTTGCTAGGGATGATTAGATGAGCAGGAAAAAGCCAAAAATTTCAACTTGGAACAATCCCAACAAAAGATATGGCCATTCGTTTTATACAGTGGTTTCTCATTCATTAGTGCCATTGGGCCTGATTAAGTTATAACATGTTGTCATGTTTCTCCTGAAGTAAGACAGATCCACACTCAACCTGTTTGAATCTTGTTAGGGATGATTAGAGTAGCGGGAAAAAGCCAAAAAGTTCAACTTTGAACAATCCCAACAAAAAAAATGGCCATTCGTTTTATATATTGGTTCCCCATTCATTGGCGCCATTGGCCTGATTAAGTTATAACATGTCATGTTTCTCCTGAAGTAAGACAGATCCACACTCAACCTCTTTGAATCTTGTTAGGGATGATTAGACGAGCAGGAAAAAGCTAAAAATTTCAACTTTCAACAATCCCAACAAAAGATATGGCCATTCGTTTGATATAGTGGTTCCCCATTCATTGGTGCCATTGGGGAAGAGCAACACCACACGGAAAAACAGCCATGTAGTCTCAACAATACATCTTTATTAATGCAACATGATTAGAGTTGAGCGATACTTTCCGATATCCAAAAGTACCGGAATCGGAATGGTATCGCCGATACCCCAAAAATATCGGCGATACCCGATACCGATACCGGAAATCCAATGTAAGTCTATGGGAACAAAATATCGGAATTAAAAAAACCCCATTCTTGCCTTGTTGGTTAATTGTACATGAAGGAAAACAACAAAGAGTAATGTAGAATGTATTGGGGAAGGTTGAGGAGACATTAAAGGCATAGATCTTCAATTTGTAAATGTAGCAGAAGGTACAAGAGCCAATGCAAGTAACGAGGACCAGCTGACTGTGCTGGAACCAGGAGGGCAGCAGAAGGGAAAGAGCCAATGGCACAACCGAGGACCAGCTGATGTTACTGGGATACGGTTACTAAGCAGGAGGTACCTGTGCTCCAAAGCACTACCAAGGACCAGCAGACGTTGCTGGAACTTGCATACCGAGAAGGAGGCACCTAGGCCAAAGGCACTGCGGAGAACCAGTTGACGGTACTGGAACCCGGATGGGTAGCAGAAGGTACAAGAGCCAATGCAAGTAACGAGGACCAGCTGACTGTGCTGGAACCCGGAGGGGCAGCAGAAGGAAAAGAGCCAATGGCACAACCGAGGACCAGCTGACGTTACTGGGACACGGTTACTAAGCAGGAGGTACCTGTGCTCCAAAGCACTACCAAGGACCAGCAGACGTTGCTGGAACTTGGATACCGAGATGGAGGCACCTAGACCAAAGGCACTGCGGAGAACCAGTTGACGGTACTGGAACCCGGACGGGTAGCAGAAGGTACAAGAGCCAATGCAAGTAACGAGAACCAGCTGACTGTGCTGGAACCCAGAGGGGCAGCAGAAGGAAAAGAGCCAATGGCACAACCGAGGACCAGCTGACGTTACTGGGACACGGTTACTAAGCAGGAGGTACCTGTGCTCCAAAGCACTACCAAGGACCAGCAGACGTTGCTGGAACTTGGATACCGAGATGGAGGCACCTAGGCCAAAGGCACTGCGGAGAACCAGCTGACGGTACTGGAACCCGGACGGGTAGCAGAAGGTACCCATGTAAATTTAAGTTGACAGGCCAGCGAGCCGGCCGCAGTTACCGAATCACACAGTACTACAGTGAGTGATTGTCCTATTGTCACAACGGAAACAGCCTTTATTTGCATATCCCGCAGCACACATAGGAAGCACCTAAACTCCAGGCACCATAGAGTCGGCTAACCCGACCGCAACATGACAGGACAACTTATTGGAGGCTAAGTGACGTTTACACTGACAGGAAACAGATGGCGTGCTGTAACCAGTCTGGGCAGGAGTAAGTACCCGTGCCAATGACACTTCCGAGCAACAACTGGCGGTGTTGTAGCCCAGGTATGAGAATAGAACCGGTTGGAGGCAGCAGGACTTTTTGCCGTTCACACAGCAGGGGAACAGCTGACATTACTGAACCCCAGTAACACAGGAGCAAGTGTTGACTGTGCTAACAGCACTTCCAGGCAACAACTGGCGGTGTTGGAGCCCAGGGATGAGAAGACAACAGGGTGGAGGCAGCAGGACTGTTTGCCGTACACACAGCAGGGGAACAGCTGACATTACTGAACCCCAGTAACACAGGAGCAAGTGTTGACTGTGCTAACAGCACTTCCAGGCAACAACTGGCGGTGTTGGAGCCCAGGGATGAGAAGACAACAGGGTGGAGGCAGCAGGACTTTTTGCCGTTCACACAGCAGGGGAACAGCTGACATTACTGAACCCCAGTAACACAGGAGCAAGTGTTGACTGTGCTAACAGCACTTCCGAGCAACAACTGGCGGTGTTGGAGCCCAGGGATGAGAAGACAACAGGGTGGAGGCAGCAGGACTGTTTGTCGTACACACAGCAGGGGAACAGCTGACATTACTGAACCCCAGTAACACAGGAGCAAGTGTTGACTGTGCTAACAGCACTTCCAGGCAACAACTGGCGGTGTTGGAGCCCAGGGATGAGAAGACAACAGGGTGGAGGCAGCAGGACTGTTTGCCGTACACACAGCAGGGAACAGCTGACATTACTGAACCCCAGTAACACAGGAGCAAGTGTTGACTGTGCTAACAGCACTTCCAGGCAACAACTGGCGGTGTTGGAGCCCAGGGATGAGAAGACAACAGGGTGGAGGCAGCAGGACTGTTTGCCGTACACACAGCAGGGGAACAGCTGACATTACTGAACCCCAGTAACACAGGAGCAAGTGTTGACTGTGCTAACAGCACTTCCGAGCAACAACTGGCGGTGTTGGAGCCCAGGGATGAGAAGACAACAGGGTGGAGGCAGCAGGACTGTTTGTCGTACACACAGCAGGGGAACAGCTGACATTACTGAACCCCAGTAACACAGGAGCAAGTGTTGACTGTGCTAACAGCACTTCCAGGCAACAACTGGCGGTGTTGGAGCCCAGGGATGAGAAGACAACAGGGTGGAGGCAGCAGGACTGTTTGCCGTACACACAGCAGGGGAACAGCTGACATTACTGAACCCCAGTAACACAGGAGCATGTGTTGACTGTGCTAACAGCACTTCCAGGCAACAACTGGCGGTGTTGGAGCCCAGGGATGAGAAGACAACAGGGTGGAGGCAGCAGGACTGTTTGCCGTACACACAGCAGGGGAACAGCTGACATTACTGAACCCCAGTAACACAGGAGCAAGTGTTGACTGTGCTAACAGCACTTCCGAGCAACAACTGGCGGTGTTGTAGCCCAGGTATGAGAAGAGAACCGGTTGGAGGCAGCAGGACTTTTTGCCATTCACACAGCAGGGGAACAGCTGACATTACTGAACCCCAGTAACACAGGAGCAAGTGTTGACTGTGCTAACAGCACTTCCAGGCAACAACTGGCGGTGTTGGAGCCCAGGGATGAGAAGACAACAGGGTGGAGGCAGCAGGACTGTTTGCCGTACACACAGCAGGGGAACAGCTGACATTACTGAACCCCAGTAACACAGGAGCAAGTGGTGACTGTGCTAACAGCACTTCCGAGCAACAACTGGCGGTGTTGGAGCCCAGAGTCAAGGAGGATGTTTAAATACTAGATCAAGTATTTTCCTTCTTACGTGTCAATTAAAAATGTCTATACTCCAAACAAGAGAAATATAACCTTTAGTACCATAAGATGATGATTTTACTTAAAAAAATATATGTAAATTAATAATTTACAAACATAAACGCATACATTAACATGTTGAAAAGCAATGCAAACCACAATAAAAATAGGTTAAATAATCTGCTATACGGTTTTAAATAAAAGCATACAAGTACATATCAGAATCCATTAATGATGGATAAGTAACAGTATGTACACCATTTTTATTGTATAGACAATGAATGGCTGACTTAAAAACATAATCAGCATTACAAGTTATCTGTGACAGTCATAAAACTTTACATTTGCTGAATAATATCACTAAAAAGTTTTTAAAAATATCTAAAATTTCCATCATGTAATACTGATAATATGTGCCAATCATTTATATTAACAAACAAAACCTTTAAAAAGTGCATAGTGCATAGTGAAAACAGCTATTTATGCCTGACTGTGGACTTGTAAGCATGACAACGGATAGATAAGGTATATATAGATGAGACTGCATAGCCACAGTTGGTGAATGGCGATGTAATACTGTACCTCAATAAAGTGTGCGTTACTACTACATCCTTTTTTTTATATAGCTTTATAAACAGGGTACGTGCATGTATGCTTGCGCCTTTGTTTGGACGCACAGACTGGCTTCCTGCTGTGACGCGTTGGGTATTGGAGCGTCTGTGCGTCTTATGACGCAGACTAACATTCACGGTGCGCATCGTTCATCATCGCAAGCGTACCGACAACACAAAGGCGTTGTCATGACTGCTTTACTCAGTAAACATGCACCTATGATGAAACATACATGCATGTGCCCTATTACATAACAAGCTACAAGAAAAACGCATGTGAGGTGTGACACAGCTGTTTTGTTAAGGTACAGTATTATATCGACATTGTACAGGTGTCGCTATTCAGTCTGATAAATAGATATCATTCACCTATTCTATCAGTTGTCGTTCTTTCAGCACCACTTACAGGTATATATTTTGCTATTGTGACTATTCACTATTGACTTTAACAAGGTAATGCATGATTTTTGTTACCGATTATCATGTTTACATGAAGGACCTTTATGATATGGGCTGTTAAATTTCTAATTAAATATGTATTTTTAAAAATGACACAAATATAAGTAATGTTGAAGAGGACTATTCCTACATGCATTTTTTGCACAATATTACAGGTGTACATCACGTCCCTTAATCAACATTGGATTATTATATTTACTTGTATGCTTTTATTTAAAAGCCAAGAACACTGAAGTCTAACCTTTGCACTGCAGCTGTTGTCAAAGTTCAACCCACATTATGCACTTCCAACATTGCAGCATTTGAGTCATGATGTGAGTTGGATTTGTCTAAGCTATGGAGTGACAAGGTTGACCATCAGTATCCTATAGCATAAGTAGGCTTTTGTGCTAGCATTTGTTTTCGACATGTGCATATCTGAAATAATATGTCACAATTATTTTGTTACAGATTTGTGACAAAGAGTAATCATTTTATGGTTTTAAAGCTGACGTTTCAATTGTTTACAGCTTAGAAATCAGGGTGTAGCCTCATATCTATGTGTAGCACTAAACACTTTGACATGTCATGTTTTTTTCACCATGTGTAGGTAGCTAGCAGTAATTTTTGCCGGACACACAGCAGGGGAACAGCAGGCATTACTGAACCCCAGAAACACATCAGCGATTGTTTTCATCTGTGCTTCTAACACTTCTGAGCAGCAACTGGCGGTGTTGAAGCCCAGGGTCAAGGAGGGTGTAGGCAGAGGCCTAGTATGAGATGTTTGAAGTTGAATTTGTAGTTAGCAGCAGTAATTTTTGCCAGACACACAGCAGGGGAACAGCAGGCGTTACTGAACCCCACAAACACATCAGCGATTGTTTTCATCTGTGCATCTAACACTTCTGAGCAGCAACTGGCGGTGTTGAAGCCCAGGGTCAAGGAGGGTGTAGGCAGAGGCCTAGTATGAGATGTTTGAAGTTGAATTTGTAGTTAGCAGCAGTAATTTTTGCCAGACACACAGCAGGGGAACAGCAGGCGTTACTGAACCCCACAAACACATCAGCGATTGTTTTCATCTGTGCATCTAACACTTCTGAGCAGCAACTGGCGGTGTTGAAGCCCAGGGTCAAGGAGGGTGTAGGCAGAGGCCTAGTATGAGATGTTTGAAGTTGAATTTGTAGTTAGCAGCAGTAATTTTTGCCAGACACACAGCAGGGGAACAGCAGGCGTTACTGAACCCCACAAACACATCAGCGATTGTTTTCATCTGTGCATCTAACACTTCTGAGCAGCAACTGGCGGTGTTGAAGCCCAGGGTCAAGGAGGGTTTTGAAATAAAATATTGAGTTATTGCCTTGTTACGTGGCCATTGCAAATGTATGTACTTCAAACAAGAATAAATGAAGTTTTAATAGGACAATAAAATGATGAATTTCAATTCCAAGAATAGAAAAATATTTATACTTGAGAGTCCTCAGTGGTTGATACCGTTTAATGTCTAACTGAAAAGATGGTAACAAATTCCAAGCTTTCGAGACTACTCAGGTCTCTTCATCAGGCTAAGAGTAAAACAAAAAATGAAGAATCACATATTTCTACACACAACAGGACACAGGAATAGTGCAATAGGTAAGACAAGTGACGTGAAGCAGAACTGTCATTATGGCAGAGGGATGATCATAAATATTGGAACAGTTCATAGATAAGGAGAGAAAGTTTTATTGCCCTCTGATTGGGGTCTGTGTTGTGAATGTGTTTGAGATGAGTTCTGAGCAGAGACTCCCTCTGGTGGTTACAAGCGGTACTGGTCTGTTCAGTGAAGATTGTGAGGACTGGGAATCAGGTGTTACTGACTGGTCTTATATAAGGGAGTCACCTTCCCATCAGGGTTGCCGGTGATCAATTGTTCTGGTCTGAATCCTTCATTCCTGTTTCCCTTGTAGCCTGCTGTGTCGTGTCTGCATCTCCTGCTAACAGATAAGACATTTTCTTCTTTTTGTTTTTGCACTATATTTTTGCATTTTGTCCTGCACTTCTGTGGGGGCCTTATGGGTCCCCTCCGGGGGCTTTTGCCCTCTCAGTTTAGTTCAGCCACTGATGTTTGTACTTTTGCTTTTTCCAGTTTTTTCAGTGGCTGCTGTTTTGATTTTGTTACACCAGAGAACTAATTTAGGTGGTAGAGGTCGTGTGATCTCAGGTGATTTTGAAATTAGTAGAGTTGGTGCTTTTCAGGGTTTTCTGGGATTGCAGTAAGTACCCTTCCTATCCTTTTCTATTTAGTTAGTTTGGGCCCCAGCGTTTGCTCATACTATTTTCTTTCTGTGTCAGTATTTCTTCTTGTCTAACCGCCATTACTTGTTTGGGGGCTTTCTATTATCTTTGGGGTTCTGCTCCGGGGCAGATAGCTTTCCTATTTCTATCTTTAGGTGTAGTTAGTTTCTCAGGCTGTGACGAGGCGTCTAGGACCAACGTAGGAACGCTCCACGGCTGCCTCTAGTTGTGGTGGTTAGTCAGGGTACTGCAATCTCATAGATTCCAACTGCTCTGGTGTATTGCCTTTTTTACCTGCACTCCTCAGCTACCGAAACATAACAGTATCACCGGCCTAAAAATTGAAAATTGTATGGTACTCACAGAAGGGAAAAAATATTGTGAAAGAAAAAAGGTTGTCAGAGTTGTCAGAGATATTTTTCTGTTTGTTGCATTTTTTTTCCCTCTGTATCTCTGGGTGCTGGGGAGGATCTTTTCTCTCAATGGAGTTTGCACGGTTGTCTGGCCGTGTGGATCAGCTTGCCACTGAGGTTCAGAGTATTGCTGCATATCTTGCTAGGTTGCCTGTTGTGGAACCTAGGATCCCCATGCCAGATTTGTTTTTGGGGGATCGAGCTAAGTTTCAGAATTTCAAAAATAATTGTAAATTGTTTTTTGCCTTAAAATCTAAGTCCTCAGGGAACGCAGCGCAGCAGGTTCAAATTATCATCTCTCTCCTGCGCGGCGATCCTCAGGGTTGGGCTTTTTCCCTGACACCTGGGGATCCTGTTTTGAGTGATGTTGATGCATTTTTTCAGGCTTTGGGGTTATTGTACGATGAGCCTAATGTCACTGATCAAGCTGAAAAAGCCTTGTTGGCATTAAATCAGGGGCCTTATGATGCTGAGTTATACTGTCAGAGATTCCGTAGGTGGGCAGTCCTGACCAAATGGAATGACGACGCTTTGGCAGCCCTTTTCCGGAAGGGTCTGTCAGATAATGTAAAGGATGTTATGGTGGGATTCCCTGTCCCCTCTGGTCTCAATGATTCTATGTCATTAGCGATTCAAATTGACAGACGTTTGCGTGAGCGGAGAAGTATGCGTGGAATGGTGTTGCCTTGTGAACCAGCTTCTGAACCCATGCAGTGTGATAGAGTGGTGTCTGGGGCACAGCGTCATGAGTTTCGAAAGCGCAATGGGTTATGTTTCTACTGTGGTGATGCCTCTCATGATATTTCAGTCTGCCCTAAGCGGGGAAGACGTTTTGCACGCTCAGTTGTCTTGGGTAGTGTTCAGACTAAGTTTTTATTAACTGTCACTCTGATATGCTCTCTGTCCTCATTTTCTGCTCAGGCTTTCGTTGATTCTGGAGCAGCTATTAACCTGATGGATTATGATTTTGCTAAACGTTGTGGGTTTCCCTTGATACCCCTACAGAAGTCTATTCCCCTACTGGGGATCGATTCTACCCCTTTGGCTGAGAATAAACCCCAGTTTTCTACTCAGGTGATAATGAGGGTTGAACCTGATCACCAGAAGTGCTGCAAATTTTTGGTTCTGTATAATCTGCATGACATTATCGTGCTGGGTTTCCCTTGGTTACAGTCTCATAATCCTGTTTTGGATTGGAAATCTGTGTCTGTAACCAGTTGGGGCTGCCAATGTGTTAATACCAACACTCCTGTTTTTTCTGCCTCCCCCCAGGCTCAGGATGTTCCTGACTTTTTGATTGATTTTTCTGATGTGTTTAGCGAAAGTAAATCTGCATCCTTGCCTCCCCATAGGAGCTATGACTGCGCTATTGAATTAGTGCCGGGTAGTAAATTCCCTAAAGGTCGCCTTTTTAACTTGTCTGTACCTGAACATGACGCTATGCGGTCTTATATCAAGGAATCATTGGAGAAGGGTCATATCAGACCATCCTCTTCACCCTTAGGTGCCGGTTTTTTCTTTGTGGCCAAAAAAGATGGTTCATTAAGGCCGTGTATTGATTATCGTCTCTTGAACAATATTACTGTGAAATATCAATACCCGTTACCCTTGATTTCTGACCTGTTTTCCAGGGTGAAAAACGCTACTTGGTTTACCAAGCTTGACCTCAGGGGGGCGTATAACCTTATTCGCATTAAGCACGGGGATGAATGGAAGACGGCATTCAATACCCTGAAGGGCATTTTGAGTACCTAGTGATGCCCTTTGGGCTCACTAATGCTCCTTCCGTCTTCCAGTCCTTCATGAATGACATTTTCAGGGATTTTGTGGACAAATTTCTGATTGTTTATTTGGATGATATCTTGATTTTTTCTAATGACTGGGACTCTCATGTGAAACATGTTCGAACTGTGTTCCAGATTTTGAGAGAGAATGCTCTGTATGTGAAGGGATCAAAGTGTCTTTTTGGCGTACAGAGGATCTCATTTCTGGGATTCATTTTGTCCCCATCTGTTATTGAAATGGACCCGGTCAAGGTTCAGGCCATCTGTGATTGGGTCCAACCTACTTCATTAAAGGCTCTTCAGAGATTTTTGGGTTTTGCCAATTTTTATCGTAAATTTATTGGTAATTTCTCGGTTATTGTTAAACCATTAACTGATTTGACCAGAAAGGGTTCTGATGTGGTGAATTGGCCTCCTGAGGCAGTCTCTGCGTTTCAGGAACTTAAGCAGAGATTCACTTCTGCTCCTGTTCTACGGCAGCCTGATGTTTCTCTGCCATTTCAGGTGGAGGTTGATGCCTCTGAAATTGGGGCAGGTGCCGTTTTGTCCCAAAAAGATCCAGAGACCTCTAAAAGTAACCCTTGTGCCTTTTTCTCTCGAAAATTTTCTCCTACTGAACGTAATTATGACGTGGGTAATCGGGAGTTATTGGCCATGAAGTGGGCTTTTGAAGAGTGGAGACATTGGCTGGAGGGAGCCAAACATCAGGTGGTGGTCCTTACGGACCATAAGAATCTGGTCTATCTGGAATCTACCAAGCGACTCAATCCTAGACAGGCCAGGTGGGCCTTGTTTTTCACACGTTTTAATTTTGTGGTTTCCTTTCCTTTCTTCCTGGCACTAAGAATGTTAAGGCGGATGCCCTCTCGAGGAGTTTCCTTGCGGACTCTCCTGAGTTATCTGATCCTTCTGTTATTTTGAAAGAGGGTGTAGTTCTTTCCGCCATCTCGCCCAATTTGAGACTTGCTCTGGAGGGGTGTCAGGAGGATAGGCCCGAGTGCTGCCCTGTTGGAAAATTGTTTGTCCCGGACCAGTGGAAAAAGAGTGTGATGTCTGAGATTCATTGTTCCGCATTGGCTGGGCATCCCGGAATTTTTGGTACCAGAGACTTGGTTTGTCGGTCCTTTTGGTGGCCTACCTTGTCTCGTGATGTCAGGGAATTTGTGCAGTCCTGCGGGACTTGCTCTCGCTCCAAGCCTTGCTCTCGCTCTAGTGGTTTGTTGATGCCATTGCCTGTGCCCAAGAGACCATGGACCCATATCTCTATGGATTTCATTCCGACCTTCCTGTTTCTCAGAGAATGACCACCATCTGGGTAATTTGTGATAGGTTTTCCAAAATGATACATCTTGTGCCATTACCTAAGTTGCCTTCCTCCTCTGAATTGGTGCCGTTGTTCCTTCAGCACGTGGTTCGTTTACACGGCATTCCTGAGAACATTGTGTCTGACAGAGGAGTCCAGTTTGTTTCCAGATTTTGGAGGACTTTTTGTTCTAAACTGGGTGTTCAATTGTCTTTCTCCTTGGCATTTCATCCTCAGACCAATGGTCAAACTGAGAGAACAAACCAGACATTGGAGACTTATCTTAGATGCTTTGTGTCTGCTGATCAGGATGACTGGGTCTCTTTTTTACCTTTGGCTGAGTTTGCTCTTAATAATAGGGCTAGCTCTGCCACTTTGATGTCTCCGTTTTTCTGTAATTCTGGGTTTCACCCTCGATTTTCTTCAGGACAGACGGAGGCTTCTGTCTGTCCAGGTGTTGACTCTGTTGTGGAGCGTATGCAACAGATTTGGGACCAGGTAGTGGAGAGGTTGTCCCTCTCTCAGGAGAAGGCCCAGCGGTTTGCTAACCGGCATAGGACTGATGGTCCTCGGTTTAAAGTCGGGGACTTGGTCTGGTTGTCCTCAAAGAATATTCCTATGAGAGTAGCATCTCCTAAATTTAAGCCTAGGTTCATTGGACCTTATAAGATCATTGAGATTCTTAATCCTGTTTCTTTTCGTTTGCTTCTTCCAGGGACATTTAAGATCCATAACGTGTTCCACAAGTCCTTGTTGAAGAGGTTTGTTGAGCCAGTGGTTCCTGCTGCTGTGCCTCCTGACCCTGTTTTGGTTGAGGGCAATCTGGAGTATGTGGTTGAGAAAATATTAGATTCTCGTTTTTCTAGACGGAAACTCCAGTATTTGGTTAAGTGGAGAGGTTATGGTCAGGAAGACAATTCTTGGGTGTTTGCTTCGGACATCCATGCTAGCAGACTCATCCATGCGTATCATAGAACTCATCCTGACCGACCTGGTTGCTCAAATGAGGGTTCGGTGACCCCTCCTCAAGGGGGGGTACTGTTGTGAATGGGTTTGAGATGAGTTCTGAGCAGAGACTCCCTCTGGTGGTTACAAGCGGTACTGGTCTGTTCAGTGAAGATTGTGAGGACTGGGAATCAGGTGTTACTGACTGGTCTTATATAAGGGAGTCACCTTCCCATCAGGGTTGCCGGTGATCAATTGTTCTGGTCTGAATCCTTCATTCCTGTTTCCCTTGTAGCCTGCTGTGTCGTGTCTGCATCTCCTGCTAACAGATAAGACATTTTCTTCTTTTTGTTTTTGTACTATATTTTTGCATTTTGTCCTGCACTTCTGTGGGGGCCTTATGGGTCCCCTCCGGGGCTTTTGCCCTCTCAGTTTAGTTCAGCCACTGATGTTTGTACTTTTGCTTTTTCCAGTTTTTTCAGTGGCTGCTGTTTTGATTTTGTTACACCAGAGAACTAATTTAGGTGGTAGAGGTCGTGTGATCTCAGGTGATTTTGAAATTAGTAGAGTTGGTGCTTTTCAGGGTTTTCTGGGATTGCAGTAAGTACCCTTCCTATCCTTTTCTATTTAGTTAGTTTGGGCCCCAGCGTTTGCTCGTACTATTTTCTTTCTGTGTCAGTATTTCTTCTTGTCTAACCGCCATTACTTGTTTGGGGGCTTTCTATTATCTTTGTGGGTTCTGCTCCGGGGCAGATAGCTTTCCTATTTCTATCTTTAGGTGTAGTTAGTTTCTCAGGCTGTGACGAGGCGTCTAGGACCAACGTAGGAACGCTCCACGGCTGCCTCTAG
This sequence comes from Oophaga sylvatica, assembly GCA_033576555.1. Classification (NCBI taxonomy): domain Eukaryota; kingdom Metazoa; phylum Chordata; class Amphibia; order Anura; family Dendrobatidae; genus Oophaga; species Oophaga sylvatica. The sequence goes on along the minus strand of JARQOD010000414.1, from coordinate 86,271 downwards.
TTGTGGTGGTTAGTCAGGGTACTGCAATCTCATAGATTCCAACTGCTCTGGTGTATTGCCTTTTTTACCTGCACTCCTCAGCTACCGAAACATAACAGGTCTGGTGTTCTGTTTTGATGCCCCTAGAAGGTCAGAGACGCAGATTCCTTAATTGATATAGAATGACATGAATCCGTGTGATCTATTCATTACAGCACTAAGAGTGTCAAAGGTCATCATGAGATTATATTCCCAAACCTTTCTATCTTTCTCAGATTTGAAGTTATATTTTAATACCAGTAATTCCATATCCATCATGCTATGACCGGGCATACCAAAGTTTTTTGCCACAGGTAAATCCATTATTTTTTCTCTTATTGTGTGGCGATGATAATTCATCCTTGTTCTCAGTTTTTGGCCGGTCTCCCCCACATACAGACCCCCAGTTGGACATTTTGTACATATAATTAGGTATACCACATTAGATGTGATGCAGCTGAAAGTACCTTTGATCTTGTAGTCCTGATGGGAGTAGGGGATCTTTATCTTGTCCGTGGTCATTATAGATGCACAGGTTTTACATTTCTTATGGTTACAAGGAAAGGTTCCTGCAGCTGTTGGGGAGGACAGGGAGCTTCTGACAATGATGCTTCTTAGATTTGGGGGCTGCCTAAAACACAGTAGTGGGGGGTCGCCTCAGAAAGACTTTTTTGAACCAGGGATACCATCCAAGAACAATTGAAAACCAAATTTCAAGAGCCAACAGAATATCAAGGAATCACCTGCTACATTACAAAGGTAAAGAAGAAAATAACCGGGTGCCTCTAGTGGTCACCTACAATCTAAATCTGGAGGTGCTAAGGGGAGCTACACGGAAACTACAACCTTTACTACAAAAAGATGCCCGATATTACAATCCATATTTCCAGACCCCCCACTACTGTGTTTTAGGCAGCCCCCAAATGTAAGAAGCATCATTGTCAGAAGCTCCCTGTCCTCCCCAACAGCTGCAGGAACCTTTCCTTGCAACAAGAAGAAATGTAAAACCTGTGCATCTATAATGACCACGGACAATATAAAGATCCCCTACTCCCATCAGGACTACAAGATCAAAGGTACTTTCAGCTGCATCACATGTAATGTGGTGTACCTAATTATATGTACAAAATGTCCAACTGGAGGTCTGTATGTGGGGGAGACCGGCCAAAAACTGAGAACAAGGATGAATTATCATCGCCACACAATAAGAGAAAAAATAATGGATTTACCTGTGGCAAAAAACTTTGGTATGCCCAGTCATAGCATGATGGATATGGAATTACTGGTATTAAAATGTAAATTCAAATCTGAGAAAGATAGAAAGGTTTCGGAATATAATCTCATCATGACCTTTGACACTCTTAGTGCTGTAATGAATAGATCACACGGATTCATGTCATTCTATATCAATTAAGGAATCTGCGTCTCTGACCTTCCAGGGGCATGAAAACACAAAACCAGACCCCAATCAGAGGGCAATAAAACTTTCTATCCTTATCTAGGAACTGTTCCAATATTTATGTTCATCCCTCTGGCATAATGACAGTTCTGCTGCACGTCACTTGTCTTACCTATTGCACTATTCCTGTGTCCTGTTGTGTATAGAAATATGTGATTCTTCATTTTTTGTTTTAGTCTTTGCCTGATGAAGAGACGTGAGTAGCCTCGAAAGCTTGCAATTTGTTACCATCTTTTCAGTTATCCATTAAAAGGTATCAACCACTGAGGACTCCCAAGTCTAAATATTTTTCTATCTACTGGCTAAGACGGTACGAAGATACACATCTTTCCTAATTTCAAGAATAAAAATAAAGACCCTGCAAATATAAATGCATATATGCACATGGCAACAAGAAATGGAACAACACACCACCCAAAAATTAGTTTACAAAATATAGTGTTGTAAATTTAAGAATAAAAGTCCATTTTTGTATTTATGAATAATGCTTAAGGAACGCTATGTTAAACCATAACATAGTCATAGAATCATAGAATCATAGAATGGTAGAGTTGGAAGGGACCTCCTGGGCCATCTGGTCCAACCCCCTGCTCAAAGCAGGATTCTCTAAATCATCCCAGACAGATGTCTGTCCAGCCTCTGTTTGAAGACTTCCATTGAAGGAGAATTTACCACCTCTCGTGGCAGCCTGTTCCACTCCTTGATCACCCTAACTGTCAAAAAGTTTTTTCTAATATCTAATCTGTGTCTCCTCCCATTCAGTTTCATCCCATTGCTTCTAGTCTTTCCTTGTGCAAATGAGAATAAAGATGATCCTTCTACAATGTGACAGCCCTTGACATATTTGTAGACAGCTATTAAGTCTCCTCTCAGTCTTCTTTTTTGCAAGCTAAACATTCCCAAATCCTGCAACCATTCCTCATAGGACATGGTTTGCAGACCGGTCACCATTCTGGTGGCTCTTCTCTGAACTTGCTCCAGTTTGTTGATGTCTTTTTTAAAATGTGGTGCCCAAAACTGGACACAGTATTCCAGATGAGGTCTGACCAAAGAGGAGTAGAGGGCAATAATGACCTCACGTGATCTAGACTGTATGCTTCTGTTGATACATCCTAGAATTGTATTTGTCTTTTTTGCTGCTGCATCACACTGTTGACTCATGTTCAGTCTGTGATCAATTAGTATACCCAAGTCTTTTTCACATGTGCTGTTACTTAGCCCTATTCCTCCCATTTTGTATATGCTTTTTTCATTTTTATTGCCCAGATGTAGTCCTTTGCATTTTTCCCTGTTAAAAACCATTCTGTTAGTTGCTGCCCACTGCTCCAGTTTATTTATATCTTTTTGAATCCTCTCTCTCTCTTCTCTAGTATTAGCTACCCCTCCTAGCTTTGTGTCATCAGCAAATTTGATCAGTTTACCCTCAATTCCTTCATCTAAATCATTGATAAAGATGTTGAACAATACAGGGCCCAAAACAGAGCCTTGTGGTACCCCACTTGAGACATTCTTCCAACTGGATGTGCAGCCATTTACGACCACTCTTTGAGTCCGATCACTAAGCCAGTTATGAATCCACCTAACAGTTGCCTTGTCCATTCCATACTTAGTCATTTTTTCAATAAGGATTGTGTGAGATACTTTGTCAAATGCTTTGCTGAAGTCAAGATATACTATATCTACAGCATTTCCCTGATCCACCCAGTCAGTGATTCTGTCATAGAAGGAAATTAAGTTAGTCTGACATGACTTATTAGTTACAAACCCATGCTGACTCTGTTTAATCACTTCATTCTTATGCAGGTACTTACATACATGTTCTTTAATAATTTGTTCAAAGATCTTTCCTGGTATAGAAGTCAGACTCACCGGCCTGTAGTTCCCTGGGTCCACCTTCTTCCCCTTTTTGAAGATAGGAACAACATTTGCTCTTCTCCAGTCTTCTGGGACTTCACCTGTTCTCCAAGAAATTTCAAAGATTATGGACAGTGGTTCAAGAATTTCTTCTGCTATCTCCTTCAGTATTCGGGGGTGTAATTCATCTGGGCATGGAGACTTGAATTCATTTAGGTTAGCTAAGTGTTTCCTCACTGTCTTTCTGTTTATAGATATCCTGGATTCTTCTATTCCTTTAATAGGACAGTGAAGATCAGTTGATGTTACATTTCCTTTCTGAGAGAAAACAGATGCAAAATAGGAATTTAAAAGTTCAGCCTTCTCAACATCCTTTCTTACCATTTCATCATTTTCATCCTGTAAAAATCCGATAGCATCTTTGACTTTTCTTTTACTTTTGATGTATCCCCAAAATCCTTTTTTGTTGCTTTTGACATCTCTTGCAAGCCTTAATTCATTGTCAGCTTTAGATAATCTGATTTGTGCCCTGCAGGTTCTGCAGATGGCATTATATTCTTCTTTAGATATGCCTCCCTCTTTCCATTTGATAAACATTTCTTTCTTCCTTTTTAGCATGTGTTTAAGTTCTGTGTTCATCCATCCTGGTTTCCTTAAATGCTTCCCATTCTTCCCTCTTTTTGGAATTGTTGACGATTGTGCTTTGAGAATCTCATTTTTCAAGATGTCCCATCCTTCCTGGACATTTTTGTCCTTAAGGATATCCTGCCATTGGATCCCTCCAATTCTCTTTCTGAGTCCCTTAAAATCTGCCTTTCTGAAATCTAATTTTGACGTCTGAGTCTTCTCAGGTCTTCCTCCTCTTGTTATCCAAAATTCTAAAATAGCATGGTCACTACCTCCTAGGGTCCCAGCCACTCTTACCTCCTCAACCATTTCCTCCCTATTTATAAGGATTAGATCCAAGGTAGCAGTTCCTCTTGTTTTCTCCCCTACCTTTTGAAAGATAAAGTTGTCAGCAAGAGAGGATAAGAATTTCCTTGACCTGTTAGTTTTGCCTGAGAGCGATTCCCAACAAATGTCTGGATAGTTGAAATCTCCCATGACCACTATGTCATATTTTTTGGAGAACTTGGCCATTTGATGCATAAAGAGTTCATCCATATCTTCAGCTTGCATAGGTGGCCTGTAGTAAATGCCTACAATGGTGTCCTTTCCATTGTTCTGTCCTTGTATTCTTACCCAAACAGTTTCCACAGAACTACCAGTCTCTGAAGCATCAATCTCTGTGCAAATATACAGTTTTCTAACATACAATGCAACACCTCCTCCTCGTTTATCAAGTCTGTTTCTTGCAAATAAGTTGTATCCTTCTAGCCTTGTATTCCAATCATGTGTATCGTCCCACCAAGTTTCAGTGATTCCAATGACATCATACTTCTTCTCCTGCGTTAGTAGTTCCAATTCTCCTTGTTTGTTGCCCATGCTTTGTGCATTTGTATAAAAACATTTTAGTTTGTGATTGGTTTCTCTTCCTCCAATATTTTTATTATTTAGATTGTTTTGTCTTCGTTCTTCCTTTCCACTTCTAATAGCCAAGTTCTCAATAGCATTTGTCAGGTGTATGGCTTTTTCTGGCGTTTTGCTTCCCTTCCTACATTGTTCTAGTTTAAATCTCTCCTGATGAGTGTAGCAAGGCGACTTCCAAATACATGTTTTCCAGTCTTCGTAAGGTGCACCCCATCTCTAGCAAGTAGTCCATCGTATAGGTAATTCACTCCGTGATCCAGAAATCCAAATCCTTGCTGACGGCACCATCGACGCAGCCAGTTGTTCACCTGCAGAATCTTATTCCACCTCCTTGTTCCATGGCCATCCACTGGGAGGATGGAAGAGAAGACCACCTGCGCACCCAGTTCTTTCACTTTCTTGCCTAAGTTTTCAAAGTCACTGCAGATGGTTTCCAGGTCACTTCTTGTGGTGTCATTTGTCCCCACATGTATTAGCTGGAATGGGTAGTCATCTTTAGGTCTGAAGAGTCCTGATATCCTGTCAGACACATCTTTAATTTTTGCACCTGGAAGAGAGCACATTTCTCTTGAGGTTATATCCGGTCTGCAGATAGCAGCCTCTGTTCCTCTCAACAGGGAATCCCCCACAACCACAACTCTCCGTTTCTTCTTCACAACATTTTTCTTTCTCCATTCAGGAGGACTCTGAGGGCTTACAAGCTTGCTCTTTGTGGGCAAAGTCTTATCCTGATGTATTTCTTCTTCATTCTCCTGTGTGAGAGCCTGGTACTGGTTCCTGAGCAGTATGGGTGCTGACTGCCTCACGATCCTCCTGCTTCTCTGGGTCACATGCTTCCATTCCTCTGCTTCTTCAGGTGCTCTTCGAATTTCTTCTCTTTCTGCACCATGAAGAGATAATTCTGCTCTGTCTAAGAACTCTTCATCTTCCTTAATGATCTTCAATGTAGATAACCTCTCTTCCAGATTCCGCAACTTTTCCTCCAACATGGACACAAGCTTGCATTTGTGGCATGTGAAATTTGGCTTTTCCACTGGTAAATCTGTGAACATGTAGCAAGAAATGCAACTCACCACATGGCTCCTGGCCTCTTCCATGCTCTTATTGTTAAAGAGATATCACAGCGGTGAAAAAAGTACCAAAATTCTTACCGATGTCCTCCTTTCAGCTGCAACAGCCAAAACCCAGTGTTCTTGGAGCTCGCGGAGACTCTTCACTTATCCCAGAATGAACTGGGAATATGCAAATGATCTCCTCAGGACTCCTCCCCTGGTAGTGAAGACAATGGATTTTGTAATAGTCACTCATCATCATCATTGCAATTTATATGTGACAGTCACAGACATTTCAATTATTTAAGTTAATAAAATCGTTACTTTGTACAGCATGTATGACATGTCCAGCTTGGACTCATCAATGTGATGACGCAATAATGTACGATAAAAAATAACCATTTAATAAAACATTATGCATTGTCACAATTTAAGTGTGTGCCTGCAAGTGTAGGTGAAACAAAGGCTACGGATAGCAAAGGTATATTCTATGTCTGTATCAGACAGTGGACAGCCTCTGATGGGTAATGGCGATGTTATACTGTACGTCTATAAAGTCTGCGGCTGCAATCATGCATTTTTGCTTGTACAGTGTTGAAGAGGGTAAAAGCATGTCTGGTTGCGCAAAGCTTTATCCGTCAACACTACCTTCCTACTGTCACGCGTAGGGTAGGGTAGCGTGTGTCTATTAGATGACTCTCTATAAAATGTGACCTTACGCAGCGTTATTCTGCCCTAGGGACGCCAAAAATACGACAGCAGTAATCATTTACTGTCTAATACTCCACCTATGACCAACAAAAAAAGCACGTTCCCTCTTTAACAATCTACAAGACTAACAAGCATAATGGTTGACGCTGACTTTATTGAGGTACAGTATTACATCGACATTGTCCATGAGTAACTATGCACTGTGATACCTATATACCATTATTAATTTATATCTGTTGTGGTTGTTTCAACAGCACTTGCAGGTATAACTACCTATTGTCAGTATGCATGATGCACTTTCTAGATGTAATAATTTATTATTGCACATTATTACCAGGTTTAGATGCTGGCCATTTCATATATGGTGTGTGAAGTTACAGTTGGCATCAGTATGTGTATTTTATAATGTCTGTCATAAATATAACTCGTGATGATGATGATGAGGATGTTTATGATTTGTACATCCATTGACTGCATTATCTTACTGTTAGGGTCTGCGGAACGCACCAAATATAAGATGTGGAGAGGTGCGTTCGCAGCCCGGGGTCCACCGTGCTGGCGGAGCCTGCTGCTAGTAAAATGACGTAAGAAGCAAACTCTGTTATCCCGCAGAGTCGCCAATATAAACGCCGTAACGCGCTGTGGCAATAAGTGCGAACTCTGTTACTCCACAGAGCCGCTAGAAGGAGAGCCGCAGCGCTATATGGCGATGTGTGCGAACTCACTAAACACAACTGAGTCGCAAAGAAAACACGCTAGGGCGCTGTCTAGCGTTGAAAGCGAACCCTGTTATGTCACAGGGCCGCTGAGAAAAAGTGCTGTGTCCTGTCAGGCTCTCAGGTACACAGTTAAGTGCTAAGCGTACATAAAGCGTGATCATGTGCTAATGTCCTCGCGGGAGTCACCCACAATCTATGGTGTCTGAACGCCAGATCCTGAATACGGCAATCAAAACTCCTCACCGGTTATGCCGGTAATCTAGGGCATCTAGGACGCCGACCCTGACCAGCTAGCACACCAAACTCCTCACCGATTAAGTCGGTATTCTAGTGGCTTATTTCAGCCGGGTCCCTAACCACACACACACATGACCACACTGGCGCATAGCATACAATGGTTGATATTAGCGCATGGCGGCCCAGCCATGCTACCCTTTTATAGTAACAGCTACAGGACCTGCCAGAAACAAGGACCAATGAAGCTTGTTCCAGAACAACAGTAGTCACAGGACCTTCCTGGCAGACCAATAGGAGCTGCTGCAGTACCTGAGCATGTGACCCCTGATCTCCAATGAGAGATCTCACTCTGGGCATGCTCAGAAGGGAAAATGCAGGACTTTGTCCCAAAGACGTCTGCTCCAGCACTGGCTATAATAGCAGATCCAGGAAAGGCAGCAGCAAGTCACTGCACAGTACTGGAGTGGGCAAGATGCTTGGACCGACGTCTCTGCAGAGCAGGCTCCACTGCGGCCGGAGATGAATGGGAGACCGCAGCGGGGCTGGTTCGAGACTCCCCTTGTGCAGCAGCGGGAACTCGAACCCTAACATTACCCCCCCTCCTAGGGCCCCCCTTTCTTTGGGCCTCGCTGCGCTCAAAGGCAGCGATGAGATGCGGAGCGTGAACATGCTCGGCAGGCTCCCAGGACCTATCCTCAGGCCCATAACCCCTCCAATCCACCAAATAAAATTTTTTGCCTCGTACCACCTTGTACCCAACAATGGCATTCACCTCATGATCGTCGGTAGATGAACCCGACGTCCCGGCAGATGACTCGGAAAACCGGGAAATGGCCACGGGTTTCAGGAGGGACACGTGAAAGGTGTCAGTGATACCAAGGCGAGGCGGAAGGGCTAGGCGGTAAACCACCGGGTTCACCTGCTCAAGAATTTTAAAGGGGCCCAAAAAGCGAGGTGCCAACTTGGTGGACTCTACACGTAGCCTGATGTTTCGGGCAGAAAGCCACAGTAGGTCACCTGGAGCAAATGTAGGAGCGGGGCGCCGATGGGCATCGGCCGAAGACCTCATCCTCTCTTTGGAGGCCTGAATGGCATCCTGTGTGCGGTCCCAAATGTCCCGTGCCTCCACAGCCCAGTCTGCCACCCTGGAATCGGCGGAAGACACGGGCATGGGCACTGGTACCCGCGGATGCTGACCGTAGTTCAGGAGGAATGGGGTCTGTCCGGTGGAGTCAGCCACAGCATTATTTAGAGTGAACTCAGCCCATGGTAGCAAGGATGCCCAGTCATCCTGCCTGGCAGAGACAAAATGTCGCAAGTATGTGACCAAGGTCTGATTGGCCCTCTCTACCAACCCATTCGTCTCGGGATGGTATGCAGAGGAGAGATTCAACTCAATGCTGAGTAAACGACACAGCTCTCTCCAGAACCGAGACGCAAACTGGGGACCTCAATCACTGACAATTTTGTCTGGCATACCGTGAAGGCGGAAAATATGCCTAATGAATAATGCTGCCAAGGCCTGTGCAGACGGTAACCGTGGTAACGGCACTAAGTGCACCATTTTGGAGAAGTGGTCGGTTATCACCCAGATGATGGTGCAGCCCCGAGACTTGGGTAAGCCCACCACAAAATCCATCCCGACCATCTCCCAGGGCCTGTCTGCCACCGGTAAAGGGAAAAGTAACCCAGCTGGCCGTTGTCAAGGGGACTTATTCTTGGCGCAGGAGACGCATGCCTGAACGTATTCCCTGACATCACGGGCCATCTGCGGCCACCAGTATGTTCTCGCCAGCAACTCAGAAGTCCTTTTTGTCCCAAAATGTCCACCCACCCTGGACGAATGTGCCCAAGAGAGTACTTCCGGTCGCAAATTGATGGGCACAAAAGTCTTGCCCGGAGGCACAGACTCAAGCGAAACCGGAGCCACCGTTCTTAGGCTTTCTGTGGGGACAATAAGCCGAGGCTCCTCCTCCACCTCCTCAGAGGACACCACGGAGCGGGATAGAGCGTCTGCGCGAATGTTCTTCTCACCGGAGAGGAAATGGAGGGTGAAATGGAACCGGGAGAAAAACAAGGACCATCTGGCCTGACGGGAATTTAGCCGCTGGGCTGTCTGCAAATACACCAAGTTCTTGTGGTCCGTGAATACTTGGAAGGGGAAACGAGCCCCCTCCAGAAGATGTCTCCACTCGGAGAAGGCCAACTTCATAGCCAGTAACCCCTGTCCCCGATGGAATAATTCCTCTCTGCTGATGTAAAGGTCTTGGAAAAGAAGAAGCAGGGATGCTTCCGACCCTGGGCATCCTTTTGAAAGAGGACTGCTCCAGCACCAACAGAAGAGGCATCCACCTCTAAGATAAACGGTTTATCGACATTGGGGCGATGTAAGATGGGAGCACTGGCGAAATGCGACTTGATGGAGGAGAACGCCTTTGTGACCTCCTCTGACCACAACTTGGGATTAGCTCCCTTCTTGGTGAGGGCTACCAAGGGAGCTACCAAAGTAGAGAAGTGGGGAATGAATTGGCGATAGTAGTTAATGAACCCCATAAAGCGCTGCACCGCCTTAAGGGAGTGGGGTTCTTGCCAATCCATCACAGCCTGTAGTTTGGTAGGATCCATAGCCAATCCCTGGGTGGAGATGATATAGCCCAGGAAAGGTAGAGACTCCTGCTCAAACATGCACTTCTCCAACTTCGCATATAGGGAATTTGCTCGCAAGAGGACGAAGACCTTGCAGACATCTCTCCGGTGGGAGGCCATATCTGGAGAAAAGATGAGAATGTCATCCAGATAGACTACCACCGAGGTGGTCAACATATCCCGGAAGATGTCATTCACAAAGTCTTGGAAGACAGCTGGGGCGTTACAGAGCCCAAAGGGCATTACCAGATATTCATAATGCCCATCCCTGGTGTTAAATGCCGTCTTCCATTCGTCCCCCTCACGGATGCGAATCAGGTTATACGCGCCCCGCAGGTCTAACTTAGTAAATACCCTTGCTCCCCGAAGCCTGTCAAAGAGCTCAGAGATTAGTGGCAAAGGATATTTATTTTTCACGGTGATAGCGTTGAGACCCCTATAATCAATGCACGGACGTAATTCTCCGTTCTTCTTCTGCACAAAGAAGAACCCCGCTCCCGCTGGTGACACCGACTTCCTAATGAATCCCCTTGCCAAGTTCTCCTGAATATATTGGGACATGGCCTCTGTCTCAGGAAGAGAGAGGGGATAAACCCTTCCTCTAGGAGGCTCAGCTCCAGGCAAGAGGTAGATAGGACAGTCATAGGGGCGATAAGGCGGAAGAGTCTCCGCAGCCTTCTTCGAGAAAACGTCGGCATAAGACCAATAGACCTTGGGAAGAGGAGAGAGGTCTATGGGTATCTCAGTGGTGTTGACCTGCACGCTGTCCCTAATGCATCTGCCTTTACATAAATTACCCCAACCCAGAATTCTCCCTGAAGACCACTCAATATGGGGAGAGTGGTGGCAGAGCCAGGGTAATCCCAACAAAACCTCATCTATACCCTCAGGGAGGATAAAAAATGATATATTCTCCTGATGGGAAGGAGACATAGACAAGGTGAGTGGGAAAGACTGATGGGTGATTTGTGAGGGCAGAATTGCTCCGTTCAACACCCGTACCGATACTGGTTCAGCCAGCAACACCAAAGGCATGGTGTGGCGAGAAGCAAAGGAGGATGACATAAAATTCCCCTCTGCCCCGGAATCCACACACAGCTTGACGGGTAGGGTGGTAGAACCGTGGGTAATTATCCCCTTGAGGAGCACTTTAGGGGCAAAACTCATGGCGTCCAGTAACCCTGTTCCTACGGTCACTGGGCGCGACCGTTTATTCAGCCGCTGTGGACATCGGTTGGCAAAATGTCCCTGCTGCTGGCAAATATAACAAATCGGGGATGGACGAGTGACCCGAGATTTAGATCCTGCAGGAGCAACCTCCTGAAGGTCGGGCGCCTGAACGGGCGACTCCAGAGGGGTGGTGAAGGTTGGAGCCAACCGAACCCTCTGCCTACACTGGGCACGTTCCAGCCTCCGCTCGTGGAAACGGTGGTCGACGCGGGTGGAAATAGCGATAAGCTTCTCCAGTGTGGCAGGAATCTCTCTGGTAGCCAAGGCGTCTTTCACATGACCCGCCAGTCCTCTCCAGAACACGGGAATGAGGACTTTATCTGGCCACTCTAATTCCGAGGCCAGAGTCCGAAATTGTACAGCAAACTGGCTGACCAAAGCCGAACCCTGGGTACTTGCCAGCAGTTTGAGCGCCGTATCGTGGGTGATCTGAGGTCCTAGAAAAACCTTTTTCAGAGCCTCCAGAAAACGAGAAGCACTCCGCACCACACGGTCGTCGCGCTCCCACAGCGGCGTTGCCCACTCCAATGCTCTGCCCGACAGAAGAGCTATCACAAAGCCCACTTGTGCCCGATCCGTGGGGAAACGTGCAGCCAGAAGCTCGAGGTGTATGGAGCACTGACTCACGAATCCCCGACATTGCTTGCTGTCACCAGCAAACTTGTCTGGAAGCGGGAGGTGGGACAATGTAGGGACAGAGGTGGCAGAGGACAAACTGGCTGCAGCTACGCTAGCAGCCTGAACAGCGACTGCGGTAACATCCACAGCTGAGGTTGTGCGCTCAAGAGCCGCCAACCTACCCTCCAGCTGCTGGATGTACAGCTGTAAATGCTGTTCATCCGCCATTTTACTAGCCAGACCCTGGCGCTAATATTATGTTAGGGTCTGCGGAACGCACCAAATATAAGATGTGGAGAGGTGCGTTCGCAGCCCGGGGTCCACTGTGCAGGCGGAGCCTGCTGCTAGTAAAATGGCGTAAGAAGCAAACTCTGTTATCCCGCAGAGTCGCCAATATAAACGCCGTAACGCGCTGTGGCAATAAGTGCGAACTCTGTTACTCCACAGAGCCGCTAGAAGGAGAGCCGCAGCGCTATATGGCGATGTGTGCGAACTCACTAAACACAACTGAGTCGCAAAGAAAACACGCTAGGGCGCTGTCTAGCGTTGAAAGCGAACCCTGTTATGTCACAGGGCCGCTGAGAAAAAGTGCTGTGTCCTGTCAGGCTCTCAGGTACACAGTTAAGTGCTAAGCGTACATAAAGCGTGATCATGTGCTAATGTCCTCGCGGGAGTCACCCGCAATCTATGGCGTCTGAACGCCAGACCCTGAATACGGCAATCAAAACTCCTCACCGGTTATGCCGGTAATCTAGGGCATCTAGGACGCCGACCCTGACCAGCTAGCACACCAAACTCCTCACCGATTAAGTCGGTATTCTAGTGGCTTATTTCAGCCGGGTCCCTAACCACACACACACATGACCACACTGGCGCATAGCATGCAATGGTTGATATTAGCGCATGGCGGCCCAGCCATGCTACCCTTTTATAGTAACAGCTACAGGACCTGCCAGAAACAAGGACCAATGAAGCTTGTTCCAGAACAACAGTAGTCACAGGACCTTCCTGGCAGACCAATAGGAGCTGCTGCAGTACCTGAGCATGTGACCCCTGATCTCCAATGAGAGATCTCACTCTGGGCATGCTCAGAAGGGAAAATGCAGGACTTTGTCCCAAAGACGTCTGCTCCAGCACTGGCTATAATAGCAGATCCAGGAAAGGCAGCAGCAAGTCACTGCACAGTACTGGAGTGGGCAAGACGCTTGGACCGACGTCTCTGCAGAGCAGGCTCCACTGCGGCCGGAGATGAATGGGAGACCGCAGCGGGGCTGGTTCGAGACTCCCCTTGTGCAGCAGCGGGAACTCGAACCCTAACACTTACAGGTACAGATAAAGTTCCTTAAAAAGCATTAATTGATAAGTATGAAATGTACTTTTATGCATTAATTTCAAAAAGTGAAGACTATGTTTTAGTTTTTGTTACCATTTCTAATAGACATGTGCAGATATGCGCTGTGATGACAAATTATTATTTGTCCATATTTGTTATAAAAATTTATCATTCTAGGCCTGGAAAACTTCACAATTTCCTGTTTTAAGCATAACAATCAGGGTGACGGCTCTTCCCTATTTGGAGCATGTTCGACATGGGTTTTTCTGTGCATGTGTAGGGAACAGGAGACTTCTTGCCGGACACACAGCAGGGGAACAGCTGGTGTTACTGAACCCCACTAACACTATAGCTTGTGTATTGGTCTGTGGACACGACACTTCTGAGCAGCAACTGGCAGTGTTGTAGCCCAGGGAGTAGAGTTCAGGTGGTAGAAAGATGAACATAACAGGAGACATGGATAACGTTGCGAACCAGTTATTTAATCTGAAAACGGACAGACAAATTCAGGCGAGATCCATGCCTTGTTCATTTTCAGAAAAGTAAGCCGGTCTACATTATCGGAGGATAGTCGCATGCGACGGTCTGTTAGTACACCACCTGCGGCACTAAAGACGCGCTCCGATAATACACTGGCAGCAGGGCAAGCCAGCACCTCCAATGCATACTGGCTAAGCTCTGGCCATGTATCCAGCTTAGAGACCCAAAACTTGAATGGGGAAGAGCCATCTGGGAGTACACTGAGAGGGAAAGACATGTAGTCTGTCACCATCTTACGGAAACGTTGCCTCCTGCTGACTGGAGCCGTCTCGGATGGTGTAGACGTTTGTGGCACTGCCACAAAACTTCGCCACATTTGGAACATACTGGTCTTGCCCTGTGCAGAGGCGCTGCTTGTGCTCCCTCTTGTTGCAGAGCTGTCTCCACTGCCTCGACGCACAGAGCTGCTTTGTAAAGCAGTAGCAGCAGCAGTGCTCTCGGCTGGAATGGAGAACATTATGGATTGCACCAGTGTGTCTTGGTACTCCCGCATTTTACGCTCCCGGTTCAACGGTGTGATGAGGCTTTGCAAGTTGTCCCGGTAGCGAGGGTCTAGGAGGGTGTACACCCAATAATCAGACGTGGTGAGAATGTGGGCGATGCGGCGGTCGTTTCTCAGGTACTGCAGCATGAAATCAACCGTGTGCTGCAGACTCCCAACTGGCCAAGAAACGCTGTCCCCTGCAAGAGGCGTCATCTCTGCCTGCTCTGCATCACCCCACCCTCGCTCTACATACTGACTAGAGCGTTGTGTACCTCCCTCTGGAGCGATGTCTTCCTCCTCCATTGACTCCTCCTCATCCTCCTCACAAAGTGAGCCCTGCCCAGCCCTTTGTGAGGAACCACGTTGCGCTGACTGTCCAGAAGGTGATGGAATTTGTGACTCCTCATCCGCCACCTCTTCCAAAACCTCATCCCTTATTGCTTGCAGTGTTTTTTGAAGCAGGCAGATAAGGGGGACAGTCAGGCTGACTAGTGCATCATCTGCACTCGCCATCTGCGTTGACTCATCAAACGCACGCAAAACGTGGCAGATGTCCTTCATAGAGGCCCACTCAGTAGTGGTGAAGTGTGAACGGCGCAAATTGCGAGTTGATTGCGCCTGATGCAGCTGATACTCCATTACTGCTGGCTGCTGCTCACACAACCGCTCCAACATATGTAACGTGGAATTCCACCTGGTGGGTACGTCACATATGATGCGATGTTCAGGAAGGCAAAATCTGTGTTGCAGAGCTGCAATGCGCGATCTGGCCATGCTGGAACGTCGCATGTGAGCGCACTCTAGGCGGACCTTGTGCAGCAGTGCATCAAGATCCGGATAGTCCCTCAAAAAACTCTGCACGACCAAGTTGAGCACATGTGCCAGACATGGTATGTGAGTGAGGTTGCCAAGGCCCAGAGCTGCCACCAGATTTCGGCCATTGTCACACACTACCAAGCCTGGCTGGAGATTCGCTGGCAAAAACCACACATCGCTCTCCTGCTTGATGGCATTCCAGAGCTCCTGCGCTGTGTGGCTTCGATTCCCCATGGAAATTAATTTCAGGACGGCCTGTTGACGTTTGGCCACGGCCGTGCTCATATCGGTCGCAAGAGGTAAGCGTTCACGGGTCCATGTGGAGGTAGACCGTGACGGCTCCTGCAGCGATGATTCTGAGGAACTGGAGTAGGAGGAGGAGTCAATGTGGACAGACTTGATTCCTGCAATTCTTGGAGTTGGCAGAACACGTACAGCGCCACTCGCAAGATCTGTACCCGGCTCCACAACATTGACCCAATGGGCAGTGAGGGAAAGGTATCGTCCCTGGCCATGGGTACTGGTCCACGCATCGGTGGTCAGGTGGACCTTGCTACTGACGGCGTTTAGTAGCGCATGTTTAATTTTTCCCTCAACATGCTTTTGCAGACCAGGGACGGCTTGCCTGCTGAAATAAAATCGGCTGGGCACATTGTATTGTGGGACTGCCAATGCCATTAAGTTACGGAAACTGTCAGTCTCCACCAGCCTGAATGACAGCATTTCAAGGGACAGGAGTTTTGCAATGCCAGCATTCAGAGCCTGTGCTCATGGATGGTTTGCCGAGTATGGCCGTCTTTTATCCCATGCCTGTGCTACCGATGGCTGTTTTGTGGCCTGGGAGTGTGAGGATGACAGGGAACTTGCAGCTGTGGGTGGAATAACACTGGCTCTATGGACAACAGTGACAGAGGTTCTTCCATGGCGATCCTGTGAGGAAGCCGAACCAGCTGTGTGTGAGCTGGAGGAAGAGGCTCCAACACGAGCTGAAGATGTAGGTGCTGCTGTAGGTTGGCCTACATCTCCAGAGTATCTTTGTAACTCAACCACGTGCTTTGACCGCACATGTTTCCACATATTTGTGGTATTAAGGTTACTGACACTTTTACCTCTTTTTACTTTTTGATTACACAGCTTGCATTTGACATAGCAAATATCATCTGCAAGTGTGTCAAAAAAGGACCACGCAGTGCAAGTCCTGGAAGCGCCCGTTTTGGCTGTTGGAAGAGAACTGCTACGAACGGGTGCCAAACTGGAGGCTACAGGCAACCGAGTCTGCAGCCTACCTCTCCCTACTGTTTGGACCGTTGGGGCAATCTCTTCCTCAGAGCTGCTCCCACCACCTTCCTGTTCCTCACGCCATGTTGGGTCTTGGACCTCATCATCTCCAGTACCCTCTTCCAACACCTGCTGCTGTTGGGTGGTCTGGCCAGCACCATGCTCAACAGAAACTGGCACCTGAGTCTCATCATCATCAGATGCGTTCTGCGGTGTGCTGACCATCGGCACTGGCTCACCCGCCTCTTCAGATTCAGAGAGACACAGCTGTTGCGCATCACTGCATACTCCCTCTTCTTCACATTCCAGAATGCTGCTTGGCTGGGCCCCTGTTTGCAAGCCAACAGATTCTGAGAACAGAAGCAGAGACTCAGCTGGCTCCTTTACAGAGCTCTCTGACTGCCTGGGCAATTTGGCAGGCGGTGAAGAGACAGATGGTTGTTAAACAGTGCTGTGGTCCTGAGAGGAGGTGGAAGCAATTGAAGTCGATGCATTGACTGCCATCCAACCAACAACGGCTTCAATTTGTTCTTCCCGCAGCAGGGGGCTACGCCGAGCTCCTACAAAAGTGCGCATAAAGGACCGCTCACGGGGAAAACTGGTGGATGCTGTGTCACTGGGGGCGGCAGCAGCCACAGAATCCCCACGTCCTCTCCCTGCTGAAACTCCACTGCCACGACCACGTGCCTTACTCCCTGCCTTCTTCATCTTGGTAGATTGATAAAGAAAGTCAGAAAAGTTATAAGGCCTAAGTGTGGTTATACCTCAGAGACTGCAGTGAACACTGCAGACAACTGTTCACTAGCTGTGAAAGGCCCCTTTGTGTACTTCTATAGTGTTTGCAACCAATGTATTGTATACGGATGGAAGCGCGTCACACTAATAGATTATATTTTTTTAAAATAGAATGGAGCAGCACCAATTAGAGAAAAATGTGAAGGATGAGGCAGTGACACACACTCAGCAGACTACAACCAGCAGTGGTTGAAGAACTAACTGTAGCATAATCTGCACTCAAAAAATGAAAAGCTCACAGACTACAGTGAACACTGCACACAACTGTTCACTAATCACTAGCTGTGAAAGGCTCCTTTCTGTACTTCTATAGTGTTTGCAACCAATGTATTGTATACGGATGGAAGCACGTCACACTAATAGATTACTGTTAATTTCAATTAAATGGAGCTGCACCAATTCCACAAAATAAAATAAAAAAAAGAGTCAGTGAGTGACACGTGCAGATGCCTACAAACAGCGGTGGATGCAGAGCAAACAGCAGCGTCACCTGCACTCACACACACACCTTGCACAGAGCTGTTAAAACAACACTGCAAGGCAAAAGGAAGCTTTACACAGCGGTTGGTAAACTAGCCTGCCTAAAGCACAGTACACAAAATCGCAATCTCTAACTGTCCCTCATAGTCAGCAGAGCAGCGTTCTGTCCCTAACTGAGTTCACAGCACAGTGACGCTAAAATGGCGGCGGCGCCTTTTATAGTGCATTCTGACATCATTTCAGCAGCCAATCACAGCCATGCCATTAGTTAAGATGACCGCAGCATTACAGGATGTGCCCACACTTCGTAGGATTCCTCATTGGCTGACTAAAATCACACTGCCTCTCAAAGAATTATGGGAACTTCCGATTCCGTTATACGATATAGGAAAAATATCGGAACTAAGTATCGGAATTCCGATACAGCGAATATCGGCCGATACCCGATACTTGCGGTATCGGAATGCTCAACACTAAACATGATACAAAAATAGAACAAGGAAAAGGATGGCACAAGGGAAAAGTGCTCCAATATGGTGGTAGTCACAGACAAGTGGAATAAATAGGCCTGACAACGGAGTCTGCTCTCTAATAATATATATGGTATTGGGAATAGCAAGTATTACAACTCCAGGTATAAAGACAGGAAAATTAGAGTACAATGGGCATTTATCTACAAAATATGAAGGTGGTAAGTATAACAATAATATCGAGCTGGCACAAAATAAAAAAATATATATATAATAAATAGCAGGATGTATTAGTAGGAAACTAATGTACTATGCCACAAAATAGACTTAATAAAAGATGACTTCTTTTCTTAGTGTAGCATAGTAACTACGGTGCCAGAGGAATGTAAAGCCCACATGTACTCTAAGTCCTATCCATATAGAAAGGTACAAATCATATCACAGCAAAAAAAATATGCAAACAGGGGAAGCAGGAAAACATGGATACCTGGGTATAGCAGCGGTACAGAGTATAGACAAATCAATATTATGACCAATGCCATGGAAAACCGCTGAATATTACCTTAAAGAGAGCAGAGAGCCATCCGGCCAAAAAGCCAAAAAGTTCAACTTTGGACAATCCCAACAAAAGATATGGCCATTCGTTTTTTTACAGTGGATTCCCATTCATTGGTGCCATTTGGCCTGTTTAAGTTATAACATGCTGTCATGTTTCTCCTGAAGTAAGGCAGATCCACACTCAACCTCTTTGAATCTTGTTAGGGATGATTACAGTAGCGGGAAAAAGGCAAAAAGTTCAATTTTGAACTATCCCAACAAAAGAAATGGCCATTTGTTTGATATAGTGGTTCCCCAATCATTGGTGCCATTGGGCCAGATAAAGTTATAACATGTTTTCATGTTTCTCCTGAAGTAAGACAGATCCACATTCAACCTGTTTGAATCTTGTTAGGGATGATTAGAGGAGCAGTAAAAAGCCAAAAATTTCTACTTGGAACAATCCCAACAAAAGATATGGCCATTTGTTTGATATAGTGGTTCCCCATTCATTGGTGCCATTGGGCCTGATTAAGTTATAACATGTTAACATGTTTCTCCTGAAGCAAGACAGATCCACACTCAACCTCTTTGAATCTTGTCAAGGATGATTAGAGGAGCAGGAAAAAGCTAAAAATTTCAACTTTCAACAATCCCAACAAAAGATTTGGCCATTCGTTTGATATAGTGGTTCCCCATTCATTGGTCCCATTGGCCCTGATTAAGTTATAAAATGTTTTCATGTTTCTCCTGAAGTAAGGCAGATCCACACTCAACCTCTTTGAATCTTGTTAGGGATGATTAGAGGAGCAGGAAAAAGCCAAAAATTTCAACTTTGAACAATCCCAACAAAAGATATGGCCATTCGTTTGTATATAGTGGTTTCCATACAACATTCATTTGTCTGTAGGTGATTAGAAGGACAAATTTCAACTTTACTCCAACAAAAGATATGCCATGTTTTGTTCATTTTCTTCCATAGAAACGTTTACATGTATCTCAAAGACAATCCACACTCAACCTCTTGAATCTTGTTAAGGATGATTAGAGGAGCAGGAAAAAGCCAAAAATTTCAACTTTGAACAATCCCAACAAAAGATATGGCCATTCGTTTGATATAGTGGTTCCCATTCATTGGTGCCATTGGCCTGATTAAGTTATAACATTTTCATGTTTCTCCTGAAGTAAGACAGATCCACACTCAACCTCTTTGAATCTTGTTAGGGATGATTAGAGAGCAGGAAAAGCAAAAATTTCAACTTTAACAATCCCAACAAAAGATATGGCCATTCGTTTGATATAGTGGTTCCCATTCATTGGTGCCATTGGGCCTGATTAAGTTATAACATGTTTCATGTTTCTCCTGAAGTAAGACAGAATCCACACTCAACCTCTTGAATCTTGTTAGGATGATTAGAGGAGCAGGAAAAAGCACAAAAAGTTTCAACTTGAACAATCCCAACAAAAGATATGGCCATTCGTTTGTATAGTGGTTCCCATTCATTGGCCATTGGGCCTGATTAAGTTATAACATTTTCATGTTTCTCCTGAAGTAAGACAGATCCACACTCAACCTCTTTGAATTTGTTAGGATGATTAGAGAGCAGGAAAAAGCCAAAAATTTCAACTTTGAACAATCCCAACAAAAGATATGGCCATTCGTTTGATATAGTGGTTCCTACATTCATTGGTCCATTGGGCCTGATTAGTTATAACATTGTTTCATGTTTCTCCTGAAGTAAGACAAACCACACTCAACCTCTTTGAATCTTGTTAGGGATGATTAGAGGAGCAGGAAAAGCAAAAAGTTCAACTTTGAACAATCCCAACAAAGATATGGCCATTCGTTTGATATAGTGGTTCCCATTCATTGTGCCATTGGGCCTGATTAAGTTATAACATGTTTCATGTTTCTCCTGAAGTAAGACAGATCCACACTCAACCTCTTTGAATTTGTTAGGGATGATTAGAGACAGGAAAAAGCCCAAAATTCAACTTTAACAATCCCAACAAAAGATATGGCCATTCGTTTGATATAGTGGTTCCCCATACATTGTGTATTGAGGCCTGATTAATATAACAGTTGCATAGTTTCCTAAAGTAGACAGAAACACACTCAACCTCTTGAATCTTGTTAGGGATGATTAGAGGAGCAGGAAAAAGCCAAAAATTTAAACTTTGAACAATCCAACAAAGATATGGCCATTCGTTTGATAAGTGGTTCCCATTCATTGGTCCATTGGGCCTGATTAAGTTATAACATGTTTCATGTTTCTCCTGAATAAGACAGATCCACACTCACCTCTTTGAATCTTGTTAGGGATGATTAGAGACAGGAAAAGCCAAAAATTTCAACTTTAACAATCCCAACAAAAGATATGGCCATTCGTTTATAAGTGGTTTCCATTCATTGGTGCATTGGCCTTAAGTATAACATGTTGTCATGTTTCTCCGAAGTAAGACAGATCCACACTCAACCCTTGAATTTGTTAGAGATTAGAGGAGCAGGAAAAAGCCAAAAATTCAACTTTGAACAATCCAACAAAAATATGGCCATTCGTTTGATATAGTGGTTCCCCATTCATTGTGCCATTGGGCCTGATTAAGTTATAACATGTCATGTTTTCTCTGAAGTAAGACAGATCCACACTCAACCTCTTTGAATCTTGTTAGGGATGATTAGAGAGCAGAAAAAGCAAAAATTTCAACTTAACAATCCCAACAAAAGATAGGCCATTCGTTTTATACAGGGTTTCTCATTCATTGGTGCCATTGGCCTGATTAAGTTATAACATGTTGTCATGTTTCTCCTGAAGTAAGACAGATCCACACTCAACCTCTTTGAATTTTGTTAAGGATGATTAGAGGAGCAGAAAAAGCCAAAAAGTTCAACTTTGAACAATCCCAATAAAAAAAATGGCCATTCGTTTGATAAGTGGTTCCCCATTCATTGGCGCCATTGGGCCTGATTAAGTTTTAACATGTCATGTTTCTCCTGAAGTAAGACAGATCCACACTCAACCTCTTGAATCTTGTTAGGGATGATTAGACGAGCAGGAAAAAGCTAAAAATTTCAACTTTCAGCAATCCCAACAAAAGATATGGCCATTCGTTTTATACAGTGGTTTCTCATTCATTGGTGCCATTGGGCCTGATTAAGTTATAACATGTTGTCATGTTTCTCCTGAAGTAAGACAGATCCACACTCAACCTCTTTGAGTTTTGTTAAGGATGATTAGAGGAGCAGGAAAAAGCCAAAAAGTTCAACTTTGAACAATCCCAATAAAAAAAAATGGCCATTCGTTTGATATAGTGGTTCCCCATTCATTGGCACCATTGGGCCTGATTAAGTTTTAACATATCATGTTTCTCCTGAAGTAAGACAGATCCACACTCAACCTCTTTGAATCTTGTTAGGGATGATTAGACGAGCAGGAAAAAGCTAAAAATTTCAACTTTCAACAATCCCAACAAAAGATATGGCCATTCGTTTGATATAGTGGTTCCCCATTCATTGGTGCCATTGGGCCTGATTAAGTTATAACATGTTTTCATGTTTCTCCTGAAGTAAGACAGAACCACACTCAACCTCTTTAAATCTTGTTAGGGATGATTAGAGGAGCAGGAAAAGACAAAAAGTTCAAATTTGAACAATCCCAACAAAAGATATGGCCATTCGTTTGTTATAGTGGTTCCCCATTCATTGGTGCCATTGGGCCTGATTAAGTTATAACATGTTTTCGTGTTTCTCCTGAAGTAAGACAGATCCACACTCAACCTCTTTGAATTTTGTTAAGGATGATTAGAGGAGCAGGAAAAAGCCAAAAAGTTCAACTTTGAACAATCCCAACAAAAGATATGGCCATTCGTTTGATATAGTGGTTCCTATAAAACATTTTCATGTTTCTCCTGAAGTAAGACAGATCCACACTCAACCTCTTTGAATCTTGTTAGGGATGATTAGAGGACCAGGAAAAAGCCAAAAATTTCAACTTTGAACAATCCCAACAAAAGATATAGCCATTCGTGTTGTGAATACTCTGGAGGCGACTTCTGAGCTGGGGCTCCCTCCGGTGGTTGCTGAGGGTATTGAACTAATTGCTGAATGGCCTTTAGCTGGCTCTGAATGGTCTGATACAAGTGACCTGAGTTCACATCAGCCTTGCCAGTAATCAATTGTTCTTCCTGGTCTTGAATGGAGCTCAGCTTGCATTCCTGCTCTCATTCAGATAAGTTATTTGCTGTTTTTTTTCCTCTGGTTGGATTTTTCCTTGCTGGTTTGCTGCTTGCAGTAAACTTCAGCCTGGTCCCCTTTTGGGGCCTGGCGCTGCAGTTGTGCTCATTTTGTGTTTACACTTTTGCTCTGTTCCTTTGTCACTTTTTATTTGCTGAATTGCTGTGTGTTACACCAGAGATCTGATTTAGGTGGTAGAGATCGTGTGATCTCTGGTTTTTTGTTAATCAGAAGTATTGGTATTTTTGTCAGGGTTTTTTTGGGTTGCAGTCAGAATTCTTTCCTATACTTTTCTATCTAGACAGCTTGGGCCCCAGCGTTTGCTCATTCTATTTTCTGTCTGTGTCCGTATTTTCTTCTTGTGTAACCAACATTACATGTTTGGGGGCTTCCTATTTCTTTGGGGATTCTGCTACGGGGCAGAAAGCTTTCATCTTTCTGCTTTTAGGTGTAGCTATCTCTCTGGCTGTGACGAGGCGTCTAGGATCACTGTAGGTATGCTCCACGGCTACTTCTAGTGTTGCGGTTAGTTTAGGGTCCTGCAATCCAATAGGTTCCAGCCTCCCTGGTGTATTGCTACTTTGCTATTTTTGCTATTTCTCCTCAGCTACCGAAACATAACAGTATTACCGGCCAAACTGAAAATTATATGGTACTCAAAGAAGAGAAAAATAGTAAAAAAGGAAAAAGAAAAGGGAGTTGTTAGAATTTTTTTTTCTGTTTGTTGCATTTTTTCCCCTCTTTTTCTCTGGGTACCGAGGAGGAATTTTTTTTCAATGGAGTTTGCACAGTTGTCTGGCCGTGTGGAGCGGCTTGCCGCTGAGGTTCAGAGTATTGCTACCTATCTTGATAGGTAGCCGGTTGTGTAACCTCGGATCCGCATACTAGATTTATTTCTGGGGGATTGGTCTAAATTTCTGAATTTCAAAAATAACTGTAAGTTGTTTTTTGCCTTGAAGCCTAAGTCCTCAGGGAACGCAGCACAGCAGGTTCAAATTGTCATCTCTCTGCTGAGCGGCGACCCTCAGGATTGGGCTTTTTCCCTGACACCTGGGGATCCTGTTTTGAGTGATGTTGATGTATTTTTTCAGGCTCTGGGGTTATTGTAAGATGAACCTAATGTCACTGATCAAGCTGAAAAAACCTTGTTGGCATTAAATCAGGGTCGTGAAGACGCTGAGCTATACAGTCATGGCCAAAAGTTTTGAGAATGACACAAATATTAATTTTTACAAAGTCTACTGCTTCACTTTTTCTAATGGCAATTTGCATATACTCCAGAATGTTATAAAGAGTGATCAGCTTAACAGCAATTACTTGCAAAGTCAATATTTGGCTAGAAAATGAACTTTATCCCCCAAAACACATTTCAACATCATTGCAGCCCTGCCTTAAAAGGACCAGTTAACCTCTTTTCAGTGATTGCTCCATTAACACAGGTGTGGGTGTTGATGAGGACATGGCTGGAGATCAATCTGTCATGATTAAGTAAGAATGACACCAATGGACACTTTAAAAGGAGGCTGGTGCTTGGCATCATTGTTTCTCTTCTGTTAACCATGGTTATCTCTAAAGAAACACGTGCAGTCAACATTGCAATGCACAAAAATGGCCTAACAGGGAAGAGTATCGCAGCTAGAAAGATTGCACCTCAGTCAACAATCTATCGCATCATCAAGAACTTCAAGGAGAGAGGTTCCATTGTTGCCAAAAAGGCTCCAGGGTGCCCAAGAAAGACCAGCAAGCGCCAGGACCGTCTCTTAAAAGTGTTTCAGCTGCGGGATCGGGTTACCAGCAGTGCAGAGCTTGCTCAGGAATGGCAGCAGGCAGGTGTGAGTGCATCTGCACGCACTGTGAGGCGGAGACTCTTGGAGCAAGGCCTGGTCTCAAGGAGGGCAGCAAAGAAGCCACTTCTCTCCAGAAAAAACATCATGGACAGACTGATATTCTGCAAAAGGTACAAGCAGTGGACTGCTGAGGACTGGGGTAAAGTTATTTTCTCTGATGAATCCCCTTTTCGATTGTTTGGGACATCAGGAAAACGCCTCATTCGGAGAAGACAAGGTGAGCGCTACCACCAGTCTTGTCTCATGCCAACTGTTAAGCATCCTGAAACCATTCATGTGTGGGGTTGCTTCTCAGCCAAGGGAATCGGCTCTCTCACAGTGTTGCCTAAAAACACAGCCATGAATAAAGAATGGTACCAGAATGTCCTCCAAGAGCATCTTCTCCCAACCCTCCAAGAGCAGTCTGGCGATCAACAATGCCTTTTCCAGCATGATGGAGTACCTTGCCATAAAGCAAAGGTGATAACGAAATGGCTCAGGGAACAAAACATAGAGATTTTGGGTTCATGGCCTGGAAACTCCCCAGATCTTAATCCCATTGAGAACTTGTGGTCAATCATCAAGAGACGGGTGGACAAACAAAAACCTAAAAATTCTGACAAAATGAAAGCATTAATTGTGCAAGAATGGACTGCTATCAGTCAGGATTTGGTCCAGAAGTTGATTGAGAGCATGCCAGGGAGAATTGCAGAGGTCGTGAAGAAGAAGGGTCAACACTGCAAATATTGACTTGCTGCATTAACTCATTCTAACTGTCAATATAAGCTTTTGTTATTCATATGTTTGCAATTATATTTCTGTCTGTGATAAAAACATCTGTCAAACACACACATAAAAACCAGAGGGCAGCAGATCATGTGAAAATATAATATTTGTGTCATTCTCAAAACTTTTGGCCATGACTGTACT
The DNA here is from genome assembly GCA_033576555.1 of Oophaga sylvatica. Lineage (NCBI taxonomy): Eukaryota > Metazoa > Chordata > Amphibia > Anura > Dendrobatidae > Oophaga > Oophaga sylvatica. The sequence continues at coordinate 60,474 of JARQOD010000414.1, read as the reverse complement.
GTCAGAAATTCCGAAAGTGGGCAGTCCTGACAAAATGGAATGTTTATGCTTTGGCAGTCCTTTTTCGGAAGTGTGTGTCAGAAAATGTAAAGGACGTTATGGTGGGATTCCCTGTTCCCTCTGGTCTCAATGATTCTATGTCTTTGGCTATTCAAATTGACAGACGGTTGCGTGAGCGCAGAGGTATGCATGAGATAGCGTTGCCTTGTGAGCAAGCTCCTGAGCCCATGCGGTGTGATGGAGTGACTTCTGGGGTCAGCGTCATGAGTTTTGAAAGCGCAATGGGTTATGTTTCTACTGTGGTGACGCCTCTCATGCTATTTCCGTCTGCCCTAAGCGGGGAAGACGTTTTGCACGCTCAGTTGTCTTGGGTAGTGTTCAGACAAAATTTCTGTTGATTGTTACCCTGATTTGCTCCCTGTCCACATTTTCGGCTCAGGCTTTTGTTGATTCAGGAGTAGCTATTAACCTGATGGATTTTGACTTTGCCAAACGCTGTGGGTTTCCCATGATACACCTGCGGAAGTCTATTCCTTTATTGGGCATTGATTCTACCCCTTTGACGGAGAATAAACCCCAGTTTTCTACTCAGGTTATAATGAGGGTTGAACCAGATCATCAGGAGAGCTGCAAATTTCTGGTGTTGCATAATCTGCATGACATTATTGTACTGGGTTTCCCTTGGTTACAGACTCATAATCCTGTTTTGGATTGGAAATCTGTGTCTGTGATCAGTTGGGGCTGCCAATGTGTTAATACTGACACTCCTGTTTTTCTGCCTCTCCCCAGTCTCAGGATATCCCTGACTTTTTGACTGATTTTTCTGATGTGTTTAGTGAGAGTAAGTCTGCATCCTTACCTCCTCACATGAGCTATGATTGCGCTATTGAGTTAGTGTCTGGTGGTAAATTTCCTAAAGGTCGCCTTTTTAATTTATCTGTACCTGAACACGATGCTATGCAATCTTATATCAAGGAGTCTTTGGAGAAGGGTCATATCAGACCATCCTCTTCACCCTTGGGCCCGGTTTTTTCTTTGTGGCCAAAAAGGATGGTTCATTAAGGCCGTGTATTGATTATCGCCTCCTGAATAAGATCACTGTTAGATATCAATATCCGTTACCCTTGATTTCTGACCTATTTTCCAGAGTGAAAAGTGCTAGTTGGTTTACCAAGCTTGACCTCAGGGGGGCGTATAACCTTATTCGCATTAAGCACGGGGATGAATAGAAGATGGCGTTTAATACCACAGAGGGGCATTTTGAGTACCTAGTGATGCCTTTTGGGCTTACTAATGCCCCTTCTGTCTTCCAATCCTTCATGAATTATATTTTCAGGGATTTTGTGGATAAATTTCTGATCATTTATTTGGATGATATCTTGATTTTTTCCAACGACTGGGACTCTCATGTGAAACATGTTCGGACTGTGTTCCAGATTTTGAGAGAGAATACACTATATGTGAAGGGATCAAAGTGTCTTTTTGGCGTACAGAAGGTCTCATTTCTGGGATTCATTTTGTCTCCGTCTGTTATTGAAATGGACCCGCTCAAGGTTCAGGCCATCTGTGATTGGGTTCAACCTACTTCATTGAAGGCTCTTCAGAGATTTTTGGGTTTTGCCAATTTTTATCGTAAATTTATTTGTAATTTCTCCGGTATTGTTAAACCATTGACTGATTTGACCAAAAAGGGTTCCGATGTGGTGAATTGGCCTCCTGAGGCAGTTTCTGCATTTCAGGAACTTAAGCAGACATTAATTTCTGCTCCTGTTCTACGGCAGCCTGATGTTTCTCTGCCGTTTCAGGTGGAGGTTGATGCCTCTGAGATTGGGGCAGGTGCCGTTTTGTCCCAAAGTGATCCAGAGACCTCTAAAAGTAACCCTTGTGCCTTTTTCTCTCGAAAATTTTCTCCAACTGAACGTAATTTTGATGTGGGTAATCGGGAGTTATTGGCCATGAAGTGGGCCTTTGAGGAGTGGAGACATTGACTCGAAGGAGCCAAACATCAGGTGGTGGTCCTCACGGACCATAAGAACCTGGTTTATCTCGAATCAGCCAAGTGACTTAATCCTAGACAGGCCAGGTGGACCTTGTTTTTCACACGTTTTAATTTGGTGGTTTCTTTTCTTCCGGGCACTAAGAATGTTAAGGCGGATGCCCTCTCGAGGAGTTTCTTTGCGGACTCTCCTGAGTTATCTGATCCTGCTGTTATTTTGAAAGAGGGTGTAGTTCTTTCCGCCATCTCGCCCAAATTGAGACGGGCTCTGGAAGGGTGTCAGGAGGATAAGCCTGAGCGCTGCCCTATTGGGAAATTGTTTGTCCCAGACCAGTGGAAGAAGAGTGTGATGTCTGAGATTCATTGTTCCGCATTGGCTGCTCATCCCGGGATTTTTGGTACCAGAGACAAGGTGAGTCGGTCTTTTTGGTGGCCTACTTTGTCTCATGATGTCAGAGACTTTGTGCAGTCCTGTGGTACTTGGTCTCGTTCTAGTGGTTTGTTAATGCCATTACCTGTACCCAAGAGGCCATGGACCCATATTTCTATGGATTTTATTTCTGACCTCCCTGTCTCTCAGAGAATGACCGTTATCTGGGTAATCTGTGAAGGTTTTCCAAGATGATACATCTTGTGCCATTACCTAAGTTGCCTTCCTCCTCCGAATTGGTGCCTTTGTTCTTTCAGCACGTAGTTCAGTTACATGGCATTCCGGAGAACATTGTGTCTGACAGAGGAGTCCAGTTTGTCTCCAGATTTTGGAGGACATTTTGTTCTAAACTTGGTGTTCAGTTATCTTTCTCCTCTGCATTTCACCCTCAGACCAATGGACAAACCGAGAGAACAAACCAGACCTTGGAGACTTATTTGAGATGTTTTGTGTCTGCTGATCAAGATGACTGGGTCTCTTTTTTGCCTTTGGCTGAGTTTGCTCTTAATAATAGGGCTAGCTCTGCCACCTTGATGTCTCCATTTTTCTGCAATTTTGGGTTTCACCCTCGATTTTTTTCGGGACAGGCGGAGGCTTCAGTCTGTCCGGGTGTTGACTTTGTTGTGGAGCGAAAGCAGCAGATTTGGGGCCAGGTAGTGGAGAGGTTGTCTCTCTCACAAGAGAAGGCCCAGCGGTTTGCCAACCGGCATAGGAATGGTCCTCAGTTTAAAGTGGGGGACTTGGTTTGGTTGTCCTCAAGAAATATCCCTATGAAGGTTGCATCTCCAAAATTTAAGCCAAGGTTCATTGGACCTTATAGGATCATGGAAATTATTAATCCGGTTTCTTTCCGTTTTCTTCTTCCAGGGACATTTAAGATCCATAACGTGTTCCACAAGTCCTTATTGAAGAGGTTTGTCGAGCCAGTGGTTCCTAAGGCTGCGCATCCAGACCCTGTTTTGGTTGGGGGCAAGTTGGAGTACACTGTGTTCCAAATTATTATGCAGATAATATTTTCTCAGATTTTCCCAAATTACCTATATGAATTTCAGTCATTGTAATTTTCCAGTCAAATAACTATTAGAGTACAATTGAAAGTTTTTTGTACAAACTGCCTATGATAACAGTATATTTTAAAAAAAATAAAACACTCAAACTGCGCTCAAAATGCATGTTCCAAATTATTATGCACAGCAGAGTTTTCAACCGTTTCATTTTAATAAAGAACAAAAAATGGTCATTTTTAAAATTATAAGCATTAGCAGGTTATTACAAACTGAAATCAAACAGTTTTCAACTCAAAACTTTATTCTAGGTGATGTTACATTTGCACATAGGACCCCTTGTTCGAAAGGAGCTTCTGAACTCTCTCGTCCATTGAATTTGTCAGGTTTTGGATGATTTCTGCTTCAATTGTTTTGCATGAGGACAGAATACCCTCCCAGAGCTGTTGCTTAGATGTAAACTGCCTCCCGCCATCATAGACACTCCTTTTGATGATGCTCCAGAGGTTCTCAATGGGTTGAGGTCAGGGGAGCATGGGGGCCACACCATAAGTTTGTTTGTATTTTATGCCCATAGCAGCCAGAGATGCAGATGTGTTATGTGCAGCATGAGACGGTGCATTATCATGCATGAAAATGATCTTGCTGCGGAATGCACGGTTCTACTTCTTGAACCATGGCAGGAAGTGCTGTTTGAGAAACTCAACATACACTATGGAGTTCATCTTTACCCCTTCAGGGATCCTAAAGGGGCCGACAATCTCTCTCGCCCATGAATCCAGCCCAAAACATTACTCCACCTCCTCCTTGTTGGCGCCATAGCCGTGTTTGCATGGGGTGTCCAACAAGCAGCCATCCTCCACTCCATCCATCTGGACCATCGAGCGTTGCACGGCACTCATCGGTGAACAAAACAGTTTTGAAGTCAGTGTTCATGTATTGTTTGGCCCACTGGAGCCATTTCTGCTTGTGTGCAGTGGATAGAGGAGGTCGACAGGATGGCTTACGCATAGCTTCAAACCTCTGAAGGACCCTGCATCTTGTTGTTCGGGGGACGTTGCAGGCACCAGCAGCTTCAAAAACTTGTCTGCTGCTATGACAAAGCATTTTTGCCGCTGCTCTTTTAACCTGATGTAATTGCCTGTAGGAAAGAGTCCTCAATTTTCCCTTATCAGCACGCACTGTGAATCAGCTACATACTTCTTGATTGTGCAATGATCACGATGAAGTGTCTTGGCAATGTTGATTGTAGTCATGCCTTGACCTTAACACTCCACAATTTGTTGCTTCTCAGCAGCCGACACATCCTTTTTCTTTCCCATTTTGGCAGAAAATGTAGGCTGCTTAATAATGTGGGACAGCCTTCTTAAGTAGTCTTGCCTTTCATTGGACACACCTGCCAAACTAATTAGCACAGGTGTCTGCAATTGCTTACAGTGATATAAAGAGCCCTGACACACATCACCATCAATGAGTTTAACTGACAAACAAAAAAATTCTTACCTTACCACTCCTAAACAATTTTTGCATAATAATTTGGAACACAGTGTATGTAGTTGAGAAAATATTGGATTCTCGTTTTGCTAGACAGAAACTCCAGTATTTGGTTAAGTGGAGAGGTTATGGTCAGGAGGACTATTGTTGGGTGTTTGCTTTGGAAATCCATGCTGGGAGACTGATCCGTGTCTATCATCGAGCTCATCCTGATCGGCCTGGTTGCGCAGGTGAGGGTTCGGTGACCCCTCCTCAAGGGAGGGTACTGTTGTGAATACTCTGGAGGCGACTTCTGAGCTGGGCTCCCTCCGGTGGTTGCTGAGGGTAATGAACTAATTGCTGAATGGCCTTCAGCTGGCTCTGAATGGTCTGATAAAAGTGACCTGAGTTCCCATCAGCCTTGCCGGTAATCAATTGTTCTTCCTGGTCTTACTTGGAGCTCAGCTTGCATTCCTGCTCTCATTCAGATAAGTTATTTGCTGTTTTTTTTCCTCTGGTTGGATTTTTCCTTGTTGGTTTGCTGCTTGCAGTGGACTTCAGCCTGGTCCCCTTTTGGGGCCTGGTGCTGCAGTTGTGCTCATTTTGTGTTTGCACTTTTGCTCTGTTCCTTTGTCACTTTTTATTTGCTGAATTGCTGTCTGTTACACCAGAGATCTGATTTAGGTGGTAGAGATCGTGTGATCTCAGGTTTTTTGTTTTTGTCAGGGTTTTTTTTGGGTTGCAGTCAGAATTCTTTCCTATACTTTTCTATCTAGACAGATTGGGCCCCAGCATTTGCTCATTCTATTTTCTGTCTGTGTCCGTATTTTCTTCTTGTCTAACCGCCATTATATGTTTGAGGGCTTATTATTTCTTTGGGGATTCTGTTACGGGGCAGATAGCTTTCATCTTTCTGCCTTTAGTTGTAGCTATCTGTGACGAGGCGTCTAGTATCACCGTAGGTACGCTCCACGGCTACTTCTAGTGTTGCGGTTAGTTTAGAGTCCTGCAATCCAATAGGTTCCAGCCTCTCTGGTGTATTGCTACGTTTCTATTTTTGCTATTTCTCCTCAGCTACTGAAACATAACACATTCATTTAATATAGTGGTTCCCCATTCATTGGTGCCATTGGGCCTAATTAAGTTATAACATGTTTTCATGTTTCTCTTGAAGTAAGACAGATCCACACTCTACCTCTTTGAATCTTGTTAGAGATGATTAGAGGAGCAGGAAAAAGCCAAAAATTTCAACTTTGAACAATCCCAAAATAAGATATGGCCATTCGTTTGATATAGTGGTTCTCCATTCATTGGTGCCATTGGGCCTAATTAAGTTATAACTAGTGTTGAGCGATACTGCTCGATATCTAAAAATATCGGATCGGAATGGTATCGCCGATATCACTAAATATCGTCGATATCCGATTCCGATACCGGAAGTCCCATGTAAGTCTATGGGAACCAAATATCGACATTAAAAAAACCCATTCTTGTCTTGTTGGTTAATTGTACATGAAGGAAAACAACAAAGACTAATGTAGAATGTATTGGGGGAGGTTGAGGAGACAATAAAGGCATACATGTTTAACCCAATGCATTGGAATAGCATTAATATATATATTTTTTTAAATACGTTTGGATTGACTAACAAATTGACAATGTTGTTAACCTTTTTTCTATTTTGGCAAATATGTATGTTTCACAACTTCCATGCTCTTCACCTTTTTAACTTTTGCCAGTGCCACACTTTCTCCTTCATAATCTTCAGCAGCATCATCTTTCTCATCAAATTATTCTTCATCTTCACCTTCTTAATCTTCTTCTTAAACTTCTTGCTATTCATGTTTTTGTTTACATTACTCATATTGTTATTATTAAACTAATTAATCTTCTTCATATTCAAATTCTTCATCTTCTTCCTTTTCATCTTCTTCATCATATTCTTATTTGTGACAGAGATTCCTGTACTTGTAATCTGTAAAAGTATGAATTGTTCATCCTTCCGTTCTTGCTGTCACAAAAGATTTAAATTACAACAGTATTTGTCCATGTTCAGTTTAGCCTGCAGCAGCAGGCATTTTCCAGGGGCACCACGAGGAGGAACGGACTCACCCCCATACACTGCTTAGTCTTCTTCTGCTTAGAATTTAGAGCATATATTTTGCTCTTCATTTTGGTCTTATACTTCATGTTCTTCTGCTTTTTGATCTTCTGCTTATTGTTCTTCTGTCTCTTGTTCTGTATCTTGTAGTTTGTCTTAACCTTCTTTGTCCTGTTGGTGATCTTCTTCTGGGTAATCTTTTATTTTTTCTTTGTGATGGTGTTCAGGCTGGTTGGCTTCATGCTCGTCGTCCTTGTTGTCGTCATCTTCTTCTGGGTGGTCTTTAAGGTCGTCTAATTTCCGAGAACCAGCTGACGTTACTGGAACCCTGATGGGTATCAGAAGGAAAAGAGGCAATGTCACAACCGAGTACCAGCTGACGTTACTGTGACACGGTTACTAAGCAGGAGGTACCTGTGCTCCAAAGCACTACCAAGGACCAGCAGACGTTGGTGGAACTCGGATACGGAGATGGAGGCACCTAGGCCAAAGGCACTGGGGAGAACCAGTTGACGGTACTGGACCCCGGACGGGTAGCAGAAGGAAAAGAGGCAATGTCACAACCGAGTACCAGCTGACGTTACTGTGACACGGTTACTAAGCAGGAGGTACCTGTGCTCCAAAGCACTACCAAGGACCAGCAGACGTTGGTGGAACTCGGATACGGAGATGGAGGCACCTAGGCCAAAGGCACTGGGGAGAACCAGTTGACGGTACTGGACCCCGGACGGGTAGCAGAAGGAAAAGAGGCAATGTCACAACCGAGTACCAGCTGACGTTACTGTGACACGTTACTAAGCAGGAGGTACCTGTGCTCCAAAGCACTACCAAGGACCAGCAGACGTTGGTGGAACTCGGATACGGAGATGGAGGCACCTATGCCAAAGGCACTGGGGAGAACCAGTTGACGGTACTGGACCCCGGACGGGTAGCAGAAGGAAAAGAGGCAATGTCACAACCGAGTACCAGCTGACGTTACTGTGACACGGTTACTAAGCAGGAGGTACCTGTGCTCCAAAGCACTACCAAGGACCAGCAGACGTTGGTGGAACTCGGATACGGAGATGGAGGCACCTAGGCCAAAGGCACTGGGGAGAACCAGTTGACGGTACTGGACCCCGGACGGGTAGCAGAAGGAAAAGAGGCAATGTCACAACCGAGTACCAGCTGACGTTACTGTGACACGGTTACTAAGCAGGAGGTACCTGTGCTCCAAAGCACTACCAAGGACCAGCAGACGTTGGTGGAACTCGGATACGGAGATGGAGGCACCTAGGCCAAAGGCACTGGGGAGAACCAGTTGACGGTACTGGACCCGGACGGGTAGCAGAAGGAAAAGAGGCAATGTCACAACCGAGTACCAGCTGACGTTACTGTGACACGGTTACTAAGCAGGAGGTACCTGTGCTCCAAAGCACTACCAAGGACCAGCAGACGTTGGTGGAACTCGGATACGGAATGGAGGCACCTAGGCCAAAGGCACTGGGGAGAACCAGTTGACTGTACTGGACCCGGACGGGTAGCAGAACGCACCCATGAAAATGTAAGTTGACAGGACGCAAGCCGTCTGCAGTTACCGAATCACACAGTCCTACAGTGGGTGCTTGTCCTATTGTCACAATGGAAACAGCCTTTATTTACATATCCCACAGCACACATAGGAATCACCTAAACTGCAGGCACCATAGAGTCGGCTAACCCGAATGCAACACGACAGCACAACTTATTGGAGGATAATTGACGTTCACACTGCCAGGAAACAGCTGTCGTGCTGTAACCAGGCTGGCCAGGAGTCAGTACCCCTGCCAATTACTTACGAGCAACAAATGGCGGTGTTGTAGCCCAGGGAGTAGAGTTCAGGTGGTAGAAAGATGAACATAACAGGAGACATGGAAAACGTTGCCAAACAGTTATTTAATCTGAAAACGGACAGGCAAATTCAGGTGAGATCCATGCCTTGTTCATTTTCAGAAAAGTAAGCCGGTCTACATTCTATGAGGATAGTCGCATGCGACGGTCTGTTACTACACCACCTGCAGCACTAAAGACGCGCTCAGATAATACACTGGCAGCAGGGCAAGCCAGCACCTCCAATGCATACTGGCTAAGCTCTGGCCATGTATCCAACTTAGAGACCCAAAATTTGAAAGGGGAAGAGGCATCTGGGAGTACACTTAGAGGGAAAGCCAAGTAGTCTGTCACCATCTTACGGAAACGTTTCTTCCTGGTGACTGGAGCCGTCTCGGATGGTGTAGACCTTGCTGGTGCTGTCACAAAACTTCGCCACATTTCTAACATACAGCTCTTGCCCTGTGCAGAGGCGCTGCTTCTGCTCCCTCTTGTTGTAGAGGTGTCTACACTGCCTCGACGCACAGAGCTGCTTTGTAAAGCAGTAGCAGCAGCAGCTCTCTCGGCTGGAATGTACAACAGTATTGATTGCACCAGTGTGTCTTGGTACTCCTGCATTTTACGGTCCCGGTTCACCGGTGTGATGAGGGTTTGTAAGTTGTCCCGGTAGCGAGGGTCTAGGAGGGTGTACACCCAATAATCTGACGTGGTGACAATGTGGGCGATGCGGCGGTCGTTTCTCAGGCACTGAAGCATGAAATCAACCATGTGCTGCAGACTCCCAACTGGCCAACAAAGGCTGTCCTCTGGAAGAGGCGTCATCTCTGCCTCCTCTGCATCACCCCACCCTCGCTCTACATACTGACTAGAGCGTTGTGTACCTCCCTCTGTGGGGATTTCTTCCTCCTCCATTGACTCCTCCTCCTCATCCTCCTCACAAAGTGAGCCTTGCCCAGCCCTTTGTGAGGAACCACGTTGCGCTGACTGTCCTGAAGGTAATTGAATTTGTGACTCCTCATTCTCCACCTCTTCCAAAACCTCTTCCTTTAGTGCTTTCAGTGATTTCTGAAGCAGGCAGATAAGGGGGACAGTCATGCTGACTAGTGCATCATCTGCACTCGCCATCCGCGTTGAGACATCAAACGCACGCAAGATGTCCTTCATAGAGGCCCACTCAGTAGTGGTGAAGTGTGAACGGCGCAAATTGCGAGTTGATTGCGCCTGTTGCAGCTGATACTCCATTACTGCTGGCTGCTGCTCACACAACCGCTCCAACATATGTAACGTGGAATTCCACCTGGTGGGTACGTCACATATGATGCGATGTTCAGGAAGGCGAAATCTGACTTGCAGAGCTGCAATGCGCGATCTGGCCATGCTGGAACGTCGCAAGTGAGCGCACTCTAGGCGGACCTTGTGCAGCAGTGCATCAAGATCCGGATAGTCCCTCAAAAAACTCTGCACGACCAAGTTGAGCACATGTGCCAGACATAGTATGTGAGTGAGGTTGCCAAGGCCCAGAGCTGCCACCAGATTTCGGCCATTGTCACACACTACCAAGCCTGGCTGGAGATTAGCTGACAAAAACCACACGTCGCTCTCCTGCTTGATGGCATCCCAGAGCTCCTGCGCTGTGTGGCTTCGATTCCCCATGGAAATTAATTTCAGGACGGCCTGTTGACATTTGGCCACGGCTGTGCTCATATCGGTCGCAACAGGTAAGCGTTCACGGGTCCATGTGGAGGTATACCGTGACGGCTCATGCAGCGATGATTCTGAGGAACTGGAGTAGGAGGAGGAATCAATGTGTACAGACTGGATTCCTGCAATCCTTGGAGTTGGCAGAACACGTACAGCGCCACTGGCAAGATCAGTAACCGGCTCCACAACATTGACCCAATGGGCAGTGAGGGAAAGGTATCGTCCCTGGCCATGGGTACTGGTCCACGCATCGGTGGTCAGGTGGACCCTGCTACTGACGGCGTTTAGTAGCGCATGTTTAATGTTTCCCTCGACATGTTTTTGCAGAGCAGGGACGGCTTGCCTGCTGAAATAAAATCGGCTTGGCACATTATATTGTGGGACTGCCAATGCCATAAAGTTCCTGAAACTGTCAGTCTCCACTAGCCTGAATGACAGCATTTCAAGGGACAGGAGTTTTGCAATGCCAGCATTCAGAGCCTGTGCTCGTGGATGGTTTGCCGAGTATGGCCGTCTTTTATCCCATGCCTGTGGTACCGATGGCTGTTTTGTGGTCTGGGAGTGTGACGATGACTGTGAAATTGCTGCTGTGGGTGGAATAACAGTTTGTCTATGGACAACAGTGACCGAGGTTCTTCCATGGAGATCCTGTGAGGAAGCCGAACCAGGTGTGTGTGAGCTGGAGGTAGAGGCTCCAACACGACCTGAAGATGTAGGTGCTGCTGTAGGTTGGCCTACATCTCCAGTGTGTCTTTGTAACTCAGCTACGTGCTTTGTCCGTACATGTTTCCACATATTTGTGGTATTCAGGTTACTGATATTTTTACCTCTTTTAACTTTTTGCTTACACAGCTTGCATTGAACATAGCAAATATCATCTACAAGTCTGTCAAAAAAGGACCACGCAGTGCAAGTCATGGGAGCGCCAATTTTGACATTTCTAAGATAACTGCTCCCAACAGGTGCCAAACTGGAGGCTACAGGCAAGCGAGTCTGCAGCCTACCTCTCCCTCCTCTTTGTACCGTTGGGACAATCTCTTCCTCAGAGCTGCTCCCACCACCTTCCTGTTGCTCACGCCATGTTGGGTCTCGGACTTCATCATCTCCACTACCCTCTTCCAACACCTGCTGCTGTTGGATGGTCTGGGCAGCACCATGCTCCACAGAACCTGGCACCTGAGTCTCATCATCATCATAAGATGCGTTCTGCGGTGTCCTGTCCATCGGCACTGGCTCACCCGCCTCTTCAGATTGAGAGAGACACAGCTGTTGCACATCACTGCATACTCCCTCTTCTTCAAATTGCAGAATGCTGCTTGCCTGTGCCCGTGTTTGCGAGCCAACAGATTCTGAGAACAGAAGCAGAGACTCAGCTGGCTCCTGTACAGAACTCTCTGACTGCCTGGGCAATTTGACAGGCGGTGAACAGACAGATGGTTGCTCAACAGTGTTGTGTTCCTGAGAGGAGGTGGAAGGAATTGAAGTCGATGCATTGGCTGCCATCCAACCAACAACGGCTTCAATTTGTTCTTCCCGCAGCAGGGGGGCACGCCGAGCTCCTACCAAAGTGCGCATAAAGGAACGCTCATGGGTAAAACTGGTGGATGCTGTGTCACTGAGGGCGGCAGCAGCCACAGAATCCCCACGTCCTCTCCCTGCTGAAACTCCATGGCCATGACCACGTGCCTTACTCCCTGCCTTCTTCATCTTGATAGATTGATAAAGAAAGTCAGAAAAGTTATAAGGCCTAAGTGTGGTTATTACGCAGAGACTGAAGTGAACACTGAAACACAACTGTTCACAATCTGTGAAAGGCTACTCCTTTGTCTACTTCTATAGTGTTTGCAACCAATGTATTGGATACGGATGGAAGCACGTCACACTAATAGATTATATTTATTTTAAATGGAATGGAGCAGAACCAATTGGAGCGAAATGAAAAGGATGAGGCACTGAGACACGCTCAGCAGAGTACAAGCAGCAGTGCTTGAACAAGTAACTGGAGCGTGATGTGCACTCAAAAAATAAAAAACACAGACTGAAGTGAACACTGAAACACAACTGTTCACAATCTGTGAAAGGCTACTCCTTTGTCTACTTCTATAGTGTTTGCAACCAATGTATTGTATACGGATGGAAGCGCGTCACACTAATAGATTATATTTATTTTAAATGGAATGGAGCAGAACCAATTGGAGAGAAATGAAAAGGATGAGGCACTGAGACACGCTCAGCAGAGTACAAGCAGCAGTGCTTGAACAAGTAACTGGAGCGTGATGTGCACTCAAAAAATAAAAAAACACAGACTGAAGTGAACACTGAAACACAACTGTTCACAATCTGTGAAAGGCTACTCCTTTGTCTACTTCTATAGTGTTTGCAACCAATGTATTGGATACGGATGGAAGCGCGTCACACTAATAGATTATATTTATTTTAAATGGAATGGAGCAGAACCAATTGGAGAGAAATGAAAAGGATGAGGCACTGAGACACGCTCAGCAGAGTACAAGCAGCAGTGCTTGAACAAGTAACTGGAGCGTGATGTGCACTCAAAAAATAAAAAACACAGACTGAAGTGAACACTGAAACACAACTGTTCACAATCTGTGAAAGGCTACTCCTTTGTCTACTTCTATAGTGTTTGCAACCAATGTATTAGATACGGATGGAAGCGCATCACACTAATAGATTATATTTATTTTAAATGGAATGGAGCAGAACCAATTGGAGAGAAATGAAAAGGATGAGGCACTGAGACACGCTCAGCAGAGTACAAGCAGCAGTGCTTGAACAAGTAACTGGAGCGTGATGTGCACTCAAAAAATAAAAAACACAGACTGAAGTGAACACTGAAACACAACTGTTCACAATCTGTGAAAGGCTACTCCTTTGTCTACTTCTATAGTGTTTGCAACCAATGTATTGGATACGGATGGAAGTGCGTCACACTAATAGTTAAATTGCATGGAGCAGCAAGAATTACACTGAAGAAAAAAAAAAGAGTCTGTGAGTGACACGTGCAGATGCCTACAGACAGCGTTGCATGCAGAGCAAACTGCAGCGTCACCTGCACTCACACACACCTTGCAGAGCTGTTAAAACAACACTGCAGGCAAAAGGAAGCTTTACACAGCGGTTGGTGCTAGCCTGCCTACAGCACAGTACACTAAATCGCAATCTCTAACTGTCCCTCAGAGTCAGCACAGCAGCGTTCTGTCCCTTACTGAATTCACAGCACAGTGACGCTAAAATGGCGGCGGCGCCTTTTATAGTGCATTCTGACATCATTTCAGCATCCAATCACAGCCATGCCATTAGTTAACATGACCGCAGCAGTACAGGATGTGCCCACACTTCTTAGGATTCCTCATTGACTGACTAAAATCACATTGCCTCTCAAAGAATTATGGGAACTTCCGATTCCGGTATACGATATATGGAAAATATCGGACCTAAGTATCGAAAGGCCGAAACAGCTAATATCGGCCGATACCCGATACTTGCGGTATCGTATCGCTCAACACTAGTTATAACATGTTTTCATATTTCTCCTGAAGAAAGACAGATCCACACTCAACCTCTTTGAATCTTGTTAGGGATGATTAGAGGAGCAGGAAAAAGCCAAAAATTTCAACTTTGAACAATCCCAACAAAAGATATGGCCATTCGTTTGATATAGTGGTTCCTATAAAACATTTTCATGTTTCTCCTGAAGTAAGACAGATCCACACTCAACCTCTTTGAATCTTGTTAGGTATGATTAGAGGAGCAGAAAAAAGCCAAAAATTTCAACTTTGAACAATCCCAACAAAAGATATGGCCATTCGTTTGATATAGTGGTTCCCCATTCATTGGTGCCATTGGGCCTGATTAAGTTATAAAATTTTTTCATGTTTCTACTGAAGTAAGACAGATCCACACTCAACCTCTTTGAATCTTGTTAGGGATGAATAGAGGAGCAGGAAAAAGCCAAAAATTTCAACTTTGAACAATCCCAACAAAAGATATGGCAATTAGTTTGATATAGTGGTTCCGCATTCATTGGTGCTTTGGGCCTGATTAAGTTATAACATATTTTCATGTTTCTCCTGAAGTAAGACAGATCCACACTCAACCTCTTTGAATCTTGTTAGGGATGATTAGACGAGCAGGAAAAAGCCAAAATTTCAACTTTGAACAATCCCAACAAAAGATATGGCCATTCGTTTGATACAGTGGTTCCCATTCATTGGTGCCATTGGGCCTGATTAAGTTAAAACATGTTTTCATGTTTCTCCTGAAGTAAGACAGATCCACACTCATCCTCTTTGAATCTTGTTAGGGATGATTAGAGGAGCAGGAAAAAGCCAAAAATTTCAACTTTGAACAATCCCAACAAAAGACATGGCCATTCGTTTGATATAGTGGTTCCTATAAAACATTTTCATGTTTCTCCTGAAGTAAGACAGATCCACACTCAACCTCTTTGAATCTTGTTAGGTATGATTAGAGGAGCAGGAAAAAGCCAAAAATTTCAACTTTGAACAATCCCAACAAAAGATATGGCCATTTGTTTGATATAGTGGTTTCCCATTCATTGGTGCCATTGGGCCTGATTAAGTTATAACATGTTTTCATGTTTCTCCTGAAGTAAGACAGATTCACACTCAACCTCTTTGAATCTTGTTAGTGATGATTAGAGTAGCAGGAAAAAGTCAAAAATTTCAACTTTGAACAATCCCAACAAAATATATGGCCATTCGTTTGATATAGTGGTTCCTTTAAAACGCTTTCTTGTTTCTCCTGAAGTAACACAGATACAGACTCAACCTCTTTGAATCTTGTTAGGGATGATTAGAGCAGCAGGAAAAAGCCAAAAATTTCAACTTTGAACAATCCCAACAAAAGATATGGCCATTCGTTTGATATAGTGGTTCCTATAAAACATTTTCATGTTTCTCCTGAAGTAAGACAGATCCACACTCAACCTCTTTGAATCTTGTTAGGGATGATTAGAGCAGCAGGAAAAAGCCAAAAATTTAAACTTTGAACAATCCCAACAAAAGATATGGCCATTCGTTTGATATAGTGGTTTCCCATTCATTGGTGCCATTGGGCCTGATTAAGTTATAACATGTTTTCATGTTTCTCCTGAAGTAAGACAGATTCACACTCAACCTCTTTAAATCTTGTTAGGGATGATTAGAGTAGCAGGAAAAAGTCAAAAATTTCAACTTTGAACAATCCCAACAAAATATATGGCCATTTGTTTATATATATGTATTCTATGTGTATATGTATTCTTTCTTTTGTGATTTTAAAACTGTCATTTGGATCCATTATATGTCGGTTTTGCAAGCTAGCGAGAAAATCTCGCCGTACGGATGCCATATGGATGCCATACGCATGACACACGGATATTTTGATGCGAGGAAATTGTATCCTAGCATTGCACACGGATGACATACGGATCACTGTTCAGGGGAATTTTCTGCGCATTACGGCCGTATAATACGGACCGATTTTTTTATCGTTGTGTGTGACTTGTTAGGGATGATTAGAGGAGCAGGAAAAAGCCAAAAATTTCAACTTTGAACAATCCCAACAAAAGATATGGCCATTCGTTTGATATAGTGGTTCCTATAAAACATTTTCATGTTTCTCCTGAAGTAAGACAGATCCACACTCAACCTCTTTGAATCTTGTTAGGGATGATTAGAGGACCAGGAAAAAGCCAAAAATTTCAACTTTGAACAATCCCAACAAAAGATATGGCCATTTGTTTGATATAGTGGTTCCCCATTCATTGGTGCCATTGGGCCTGATTAAGTTATACAATTTTTTCATGTTTCTACTGAAGTAAGACAGATCCACACTCAACCTCTTTGAATCTTGTTAGGGATGAATAGAGGAGCAGGAAAAAGCCAAAAATTTCAACTTTGAACAATCCCAACAAAAGATATGGCAATTAGTTTGATATAGTGGTTCCGCATTCATTGGTGCCTTTGGGCCTGATTAAGTTATAACATATTTTCATGTTTCTCCTGAAGTAAGACAGATCCACACTCAACCTCTTTGAATATTGTTAGGGATGATTAGACGAGCAGGAAAAAGCCAAAAATTTCAACTTTGAACAATCCCAACAAAAGATATGGCCATTCGTTTGATACAGTGGTTCCCATTCATTGCTGCCATTGGGCCTGATTAAGTTAAAACATGTTTTCATGTTTCTCCTGAAGTAAGACAGATCCACACTTATCCTCTTTGAATCTTGTTAGGGATGATTAGAGGAGCAGGAAAAAGCCAAAAATTTCAACTTTGAACAATCCCAACAAAAGATATGGCCATTCGTTTGATATAGTGGTTCCTATAAAACATTTTCATGTTTCTCCTGAAGTAAGACAGATCCACACTCAACCTCTTTGAATCTTGTTAGGTATGATTAGAGGAGCAGGAAAAAGCCAAAAATTTCAACTTTGAACAATCCCAACAGAAGATATGGCCATTCATTTGATATAGTGGTTTCCCATTCATTGGTGCCATTGGGCCTGATTAAGTTATAACATGTTTTCATGTTTCTCCTGAAGTAAGACAGATTCACACTCAACCTCTTTGAATCTTGTTAGGGATGATTAGAGTAGCAGGAAAAAGTCAAAAATTTCAACTTTGAACAATCCCAACAAAATATATGGCAATTCGTTTGATATAGTGGTTCCTTTAAAACGCTTTCTTGTTTCTCCTGAAGTAACACAGATACAGACTCAACCTCTTTGAATCTTGTTAGGGATGATTAGAGCAGCAGGAAAAAGCCAAAAATTTCAACTTTGAACAATCCCAACAAAAGATATGGCCATTCGTTTGATATAGTGGTTCCTATAAAACATTTTCATGTTTCTCCTGTTATAAGACAGATCCACACTCAACCTCTTTGAATCTTGTTAGGGATGATTAGAGCAGCAGGAAAAAGCCAAAAATTTAAACTTTGAACAATCCCAACAAAAGATATGGCCATTCGTTTGATATAGTGGTTTCCCATTCATTGGTGCCATTGGGCCTGATTAAGTTATAACATGTTTTCATGTTTCTCCTGAAGTAAGACAGATTCACACTCAACCTCTTTGAATCTTGTTAGGGATGATTAGAGTAGCAGGAAAAAGTCAAAAATTTCAACTTTGAACAATCCCAACAAAATATATGGCCATTCGTTTATATATATGTATTCTATGTGTATATGTATTCTTTCTTTTGTGATTTTAAAACTGTCATTTGGATCCATTATATGTCGGTTTTGCAAGCTAGCGAGAAAATCTCGCCGTACGGATGCCATATGGATGCCATACGCATGACACACGGATATTTTGATGCGAGGAAATTGTATCCTAGCATTGCACACGGATGACATACGGATCACTGTTCAGGGGAATTTTCTGCGCATTACGGCCGTATAATACGGACCGATTTTTTATCGTTGTGTGTGACTTGTTAGGGATGATTAGAGGAGCAGGAAAAAGCCAAAAATTTCAACTTTGAACAATCCCAACAATAATTTTAACATGAATTTTTACATAGAGAGAACTGCTCTATGTAAAACCTCTTATTAAAATCGCATTCCATACGGATGGAAAACGGATGGTGCGATTAAAAATCGCATACAAATCGCATGACAATCGCATGCCAATTGCATAGAATCGGACTGTTTTTTCCATCCAGAAAACTGAGCTTTTTTTTTCTCGCAAATGGGTATGTACCCTATATGTGTCTCACAATGACATGTATGTATATATATATATATATATATATATATATATATGTATTCTATGTGTACATATCTATTCTTTCTTTTGTGATTTTAAAGCTGTCATTTGGATCCATTATATATCGGTTTTGCAAGCCCGCGAGAAAATCTCGCCGTACGGATGCCATACGGATGACAGACGGATATTTTTATGCGAGGAAATTGCATCCTCGCATTGCACAGGGATGACATACGGATCACTGTTCAGGGGACTTTTCTGCGTATTACGGCGGTATAATGCGGTCCGATTTTTATACGGTGTATGTGACTCCGGTCATAGACAGATAGATAATAGATAGATAGACAGATGGCTAGATAATAGATAGATAGATAGACAGATAGATAGACGGATAGATAGATAATAGATAGATAATAGATAGATAGGTAACTATATAATAGATAGACAGATAGATAGATATAGATAGATAGATAGATAGAATAGATAGATAGATAGAAGATAGATAGATAGATAGATAGATAGATAGATAGAAATAGTCTCACTTGTAGTTTCAGTTTCGTTTTGTTCCTGTTTTCCTGATGCAATGCTGAAATGACTGTGCATTATTCTTTTACCTCATGTTGTAAGAAATAAAAGCTTGTTATCCCATGCAGCCTGCTCTGTGAAGTTTTCTACTGCAAAGGTGTGGATTCAGAAGCTGTGCAACAAGATAATAGATAATAGATAGAAAGATAGATAATAAATAGATAGGTAGATAGATAATAGATAAGTAGTAGTGTTGAGCGATACGATACTGCAAATATCGGGTATCGGCCGATATTAGCTGTATCGGGCTTTCGATTCCGAGTACCGATATTTTCGTCATATCGGATACCGGAATCGGATTTGTCACTGTCACTGTGAGTGTCCGTCGGTCGGGTCTGTCAGGAGTCAGCGGCACTTACCTGGCAGAAGATCTCCGGCGGTCACGTCCTGGACTGCTTGATGGCCGCCATTATCTTCTCCCTGGCGGTCACATGCAGTTTTTCGCGATAACTGCAGTGACTGCAGGGTAATCCCGGCCGTAAACCAGTCCGATGACGTCACCGCCGGGTAAGCAGGTAATCAGCTGTGCTGCGCCGGGATGACAGGCTCTGCCTGTCATTCTGATGTAGCAGAGCTGGATCGTCGTGGGACACTCGTTACTATGGACTGCGTCGGACAGGTGGTATACTGCTGGTTTTTTTTTTCATTTTTTTACAGGAGATCGATGGCGTCGCAGGATGAGACTGTAATAAAAGTAATGAAAACTGTGTTGTGTATTTTATTAAATTAAAAATTTTTTTTATGAACATTCACCCGTCCGGGTACATCAGCAATTTAACTATTTACATACAGGGACCCTGTCTGGGTTATTTATAATTCTTTGGCAGGGGTGTTCCAGGTACCACCTGGTACTCTTCTGATGCTTGCCAAACATCCGAGACACCAAGGACCACCAGGACCTGATGACATCGTGTGGCCTGTACAGTCAAGTCGTGACCCGCTATCTGTGTCTGTGTGGCCACCTCTTTCATCTCCCTCCGGGTCTGGAGCCCTATGTCCCGGACTGAACGAACCCCAGGGGGCCTAACAGGCGCCGGGTACGGGCCAGCTATAGTTATCATGTCCATAGCTGGGGCTGCTGAGGAGACCACTGAGGGAGGCTGGGGAGATTTACGGCGTGGGGTGGGCACTTGTGCAGAGGCCTGGATGTGGGAGGCTGAAGGCTCCGAGGGTCTCACAGGTTCCTGACACTCTGGGGAGTAGGGGTCGCACCTGGTAACATTTAGGGCGTACCATCCATTGTAACCCCAGTGTCAGGTGTAAGTCACCAAGTCTCCTGGCAACAGGTCCCTCCCCGGGTGTCCTTCTGGGAGGTGAGTCTCCAAGTCCCGCCGGGTCACAAACACTTCTAAATAAAGTCCAGGCTCCTGGATGAAGCCCCAACCACCTTTCAATTTAAAGCTCCATACTGCACCCTTACGCCGCGGCTCCCACAGGGTTCCTTTATCTTTTCTCATCCGGTCCTTATCTGCCCGGTCCTTCTCCAGGTTACGTTGCCGAAGCTTTTGGGATTCTCGCTGCTCCCTTTGTCGCTCTGCTTCCCGCTCCCAACGTCTCCACTCTTCCTCCTGACGCCGGTTGTAATTCTCCTCCACCAGCATCTCCATGTCTCCACCATCAAACTGCAGCTTACGATGTCCGGTTTGCGGCAGCTCTCCTGGCGCCCGACAGTCCTGGCGGCGCTCACCTGCGGAGGAAGCAGCCGGCTCTGGAACAGATGACAGTCGGGGCTCCGGTACAGACAGGTAGACCTCTGGTGCCTGCGCGGCCTCCTCCATGAGGACGGGTGTCGCTTCTTCTGTCTCAGCGACGGGGGCAGACAGCGGGATCTGGGGTGCTGCCGGTGCAGAGTTTTTTGCAGGAACGGGTGCCTCCACTGCGACAACGTCAACCGGATCACATTGCAAGGGCTGGGATGCCCGCACGGACTCCTCTACTAGAATGGGTGCCTCACCTTCCGGTACAGACACTTCAGGTAAGAGGGATTGGCGCCGCTCCAAGTTTAGTTTTAGGGCACGCCAGCTGGCTTCCATCCTGGCGACCTCCTCCCGGTGCCGGGCCAGGCCTCTTAGGGTATCCTCCGCTTCTTGCAGCGTAGGAGGGTTTCCAGGCCGGGTGCCCAACGGTGGTTCCGTGGTGATCGGGTCGCTTCCGTGGGGGAGAGCTCTGACTGCTCCATCCCTTCACACTTCTGCTCGTGTCCATTAGCCATCTCTGCCAAGTCACATGTGTCATTAGCATCTGGAGAGGGCCCCTCTTTTGTAGTGAGGCGGGACCTTCGTGTTAGTTTCCGCACACTGAGGAGGATGAGGAGGCGGAACTGAAGAGCTGTGGGGCACGATCTTACATTGCAGTACCATTTAGAGTGGTCGGCCATCGTTTTCGCGCCACTGAGTGAGTGTACACCCACGAAGAGCACGCCCTTCTTCTTCACCAGTGCCTCGTCGTGACGCAGATATGGCGGAAAAATGGCAAATACATTCTCTGATGATTTTAGCAATTCTCAAGCACAAAACCAGTTCAATTCAGGCACACAGGACTCGCTTATAGCGAGCTACAGAATCCTGTTCATGACGCCCAAGTTGAGTCGCACAGAGCCAGAGGTTTTGGGGGTACTCGGCACCGAGCCCGTCGACTTCTATGGGGTATGTCACGGCTTTACCCGGCAATTGAATCAGAGTCTATTTTACTATGTAGAAGTGTATAAACTATAAATATATGTATATATATATGTCACAATGACATGTATATATATATATGTATTCTATGTGTGTATATTTTGTGTTTACAACGAAAGAAAGGGTTTTTTTTGTTGCGATATTTTGTTCCCATAGACTTACATGGGACTTCCGGTATCGGAATCGGATATCGACGATATTTAGTGATATCGGCGATACCATTCCGATATGATATTTTTAGATATCGAGCAGTATCGCTCAACACTAATAAGTAGATAGATTGATAATAGATAGATAATGGATAGATAGATAATAGAAAGATAATAGATAGATAGATGACAGATAGATAGATAATATATAGACAGATAGAAGATAGATAGAAAATAGATAATAGATAGAAAGATATTACATAGATAATAGATTAGATAGAATGGTACATAAACAGTTAAAGACCCACGCGCACACACACACTCAAAATCTTCACGCAATAGTGTTAATTTTAAAAAAAATGGGAAAAAAACGGCGTGGGCTCCCGCGCAATTTTCTGCGCCAGAGGGGGAAAGCCGATGGCTCGGGCCAATATTTCTAACCTGGGAAGGGGTTAATACCAATGGAGCTTCCCAGGCTATGAATATCAGCCTGCAGCTAGCCTTTACTGGCTATTAAAATAGGGGGACCCCAAAAAAAATTACGTGGGGTCCCCCGTAATTTGTAGCCAGAAAGGCTATGCAGAGAGCTGCGGGCTGATATTCATAGCCTACGAAGGAGCCATGGATATTGGCGCACCTCCCTGGCTAAAAATACCAGCACCCAGCAGCCCCAGAATTGGCACATCTGTGCGATGAGCCAATCCCGGCACTTAGCCCCTCTCTTCCCACTCCCCTGTAGCGGTGGGATATGGGCTTTTGTAAGGTTATATAAAGCCCGGTTAATAATAGAGAGGCATCAATAAGACGCCTATCCATTATTAATCTTATATTAATAAAGGGTTAAAAAAGCAAAACACGCATAAGGATAAATTATTTTAATGAAATAAAACACAACACGGTTTTCATATCTTTATTATATGCTCAGATCCAAGCAACGCCCTTGATCTCCTGTAATAAAACGTAAAAAAATAAAACAACCATATACTCCCTGTCCGACGAAGTCCAATTAATAACGAATGTCCCACAACGGTCTCCCCTATAGAACAGTGACATCAGTTGATGCCACTGCGCTGTAGGGCATCCCAGTGATGCACTGACAGGAGACAATGGCTCCTGCAGTGCATCACTGAGTTCATTCTCTCACTTTATGGCAATGCTGCGTGGGAATTTTCTCACCCAGCATTGCCGGTGAGAGAATGAACTGTAGTGACGTCTTTCTCTCCAGGCGTCTAATCGATGCACAAGAGTGCATCGCAGGGTCGGTGTAGAGCGCTGACATCACCCGATGTCAGCGTTCTATACCAGAGATGGTCGTGGGACACTCGTTATTATCTGGACTACGGCGGACAGGTGATGTATAGGTTGCTTTATTATTTTATTTTTATTACAGGAGACGAGGGCATCAGGGAATAGGTGATTGGTGAGTATGTACTCTATGTTATGTGTTGTATGTTATGTGTATGTTCTGTATGTTATGTGTTGTATGTTATGTGTATGTTCTGCATGTTATGTGTTATATGTATGTTCTGTATGTTATGTGTTGTTGTTAGGGTCTGCAGATCGCACCAAATATAAGATGCAGAGAGGTGCGTTCGCAGCCCGGGGTCCACCGTGCAGGCAGAGCCTGCTGCTAGTAAGATGGCGCAAGAAGCGAACTCTGTTATCCCGCAGAGTCGCCAAAATAAACACCATAACGCGCTGTGGCAATATGTGCGAACTCTGTTATTCCACAGAGCCGCTAGAAGGAGTGCTGCAGCGCTATATGGCGATGTGTACAAACTCAGTTAACACCACTGAGTCGCAAAGTAAACACGCTAGGGCACTGTCTAGCTTTGAAAGCGAACCCTGTTGCGTCACAGAGCCGCTGAGACAAACTTCTGTGTCTGTTAGGCACCCAGGTACACAGTTGACTGCTAAGCCAACATAGAAAGTGATCATGCGCTAATGTCCTCGCGGGAGTCACCTGCAATCTATGGCATCTGAATGCCAGGCCCTGAATACGGCACTCAAACTCCTCACCAGTTATGCCGGTAATCTAAGGCATCTAAGACACCGACCCTGACCAGCTAGCATTCCAAGCTCCTCACCGATTAGGTCGGTATTGTAATGGCGTATTTCAGCCACCCTAACCACACACACGCATGACCATACTAGCGCAAAGCATATAACGGTTGATACTAGCGCACGGCCGTGCGGTAAGGACAGCCTTTTATAGCAGCCACAAGAAAAAGACCTTCCAGGAAGGACCAATAGGAAGCTGCTTCAGAACATCAACAGCCACAGGACCTTTCTGAAGGACAAATAGGAGTGGCAGCTGTATCTGAGCATGTTACCACTGATCTCCAATGGGAGATCTTGCCCTGGGCATGCTCAGATTAAGCACCAAAGGACTTAGTCCCAAATCTGCCTGCTCTAAAACTGGTTGCAGCAGCAAGTCTCTGCACAGTACTGGGCCGGGCAAGACGCTGGGACCGACGTCTCTGCTGAGCAGGAACCACTGCGTCCGGAGACGGATGGGGGACCGCAGTGGGAAAAGCTCGAGATTCCCCTTGTGCAGGAGTGGGAACTCGAACCCTAACAGTTGTATGTTATATGTTTGTTATGTGTTGTATGTTATATGTGTGTACTGTGTTATGTGTTGTATGTTATGTGTTATATGTTTGTTATGTGTTGTATGTTCTGTATGTTATGTGTTATATGTATGTTGTGCAGGTTCTGTGTTATATGTGTGTTCTGTATCTTATGTGTTGTATGTTATATGTATGTTACGTGTTGTATGTTATATGTATGTACTGTATGTTATGTGTTATATGTATGTTATGTGTTGTATGTACTGTATGTTATGTGTTATATGTATGTTATGTTTGTTATGTGTTGTATGTTATATGTATGTACTGTATGTTATGTGTTATATGTATGTTATGTGTTGTATGTACTGTATGTTATGTGTTATATGTATGTTATGTTTGTTATGTGTTGTATGTTATATGTATGTTCTGTATGTTATGTGTTATATGTATGTTGTGCATGTTCTGTGTTATATGTATGTTTTGTATCTTATGTGTTGTATGTTATATGTATGTTACGTGTTGTATGTTATATATATGTACTGTATGTTATGTGTTATATGTATGTTCTGTTTGTCATGTGTTGTATGTTATATGTATGTACTGTATGTTATGTGTTATATGTATGTTCTGTATGTTATGTGCTGTATGTTATATGTATGTTATGTGTGTTGTATGTTATGTGTATGCTCTGTATGTTATGTGTTATATGTATGTTCTGTATGTTATTGTTGTATGTTTATATGTATGTACTGTATGTTTATGTGTTATATTATGTACTGTATGTTATGTGTTGTATGTTATATGTATGTTATATGTATGTTATGTGTTATATGTATGTTGTGCATGTTCTGTGTTATATGTATGTTTTGTATCTTATGTGTTGTATGTTATATGTATGTTACGTGTTGTATGTTATATATATGTACTGTATGTTATGTGTTATATGTATGTTCTGTTTGTCATGTGTTGTATGTTATATGTATGTACTGTATGTTATGTGTTATATGTATGTTCTGTATGTTGTGTTGTATGTTACATGTATGTTATGTGTTGTATGTTATATGTATGTTCTGCATGTTATGTGTTATATGTATGTTCTGTATGTTATGTGCTGTATGTTATATGTATGTTATGTGTTGTATGTTATGTGTATGCTCTGTATGTTATGTATGTGTTATATGTATGTTCTGTATGTTATGTGTTGTATGTTATATGTATGTACTGTATGTTATGTGTTATATTATGTACTGTATGTTATGTGTTGTATGTTATATGTATGTTATATGTATGTTATGTGTTATATGTATGTTATATGCATGTTATGTAGAATGTAAGTCCGCAAGGACAGGGTCCTCTCCCCTCTGTACCAGTCTGTCATTGTAAATATGTTTACTGTAAACGATATCTATAACTTTGTATGTAACCCCTTCTCATGTACAGCACCATGGAATTAATGGCGCTATATAAATAAATAATAATAATAATGTATGTTATGTGTTGTATGTTATATGTATGTTCTGTGTTAAATGTATGTTATGTGTTATATGTTGTATGTTCCGTATGTTGTGTATGTAGTGTATGTTTTTTAACATTCAGCACATTAGCCGGATGATGGGGCTACTGTCCCATCATTGGCTGTGTCACTCACTGACAGTGTAGCAGGCATAGCCGAATGGGACTTGTAGTCCCATCGGACGATGCCTGCATACACACACACACACAGCCTCGCGCGCACACACACACACACACACACACACACATAGCAAAGCCGAGCGGCACCGCTCAGCCAAGGGCGGGAGATTATAATCCCGCGCCGCTCATTGGTTGAGCCGCCCGCCGGCTCTGCCAATGAGCGGCGCCGCTTTGGCGGGGGATTTGAATCCCGCGCTGCTCATTGGCTGAGCAGGCAGGCGGCTCAGCCAATGAGTGGTGCCGGCGCGGCTTTGGTGGGGGATTTGAATGAGAAAAGGCGCCTGCAAGCGGCAAAACCCGACCCCAACTTTGCCAAATTGGTCGCCGAACGTTCGGCCGACTGCACGCCAAGTTCGGGTTTCATGAAACCCGACTTTGGTGAAAATCGGCGACTTTTGAAATTTAACAACCTGTTTCGCTCAACCCTACTCCTAAACTAAAAGAGTTTGAAACTCAACCTTTTAAAATCTAGTTTGGACTGATTGAAGGAGCAGAAAAACGCAAAAAATTTCAAGATTGAACATTTCCAACCAAAGATATGAATGTTCGTTCGATATGCTGTTCTCCATTTTTGCGATTGGGCCTAATTGTGTTATGAATTTTTCACTTTTATCCTAAACTAAAAGAGTTTGAAGCTCAAGCATTTAAAATCTAGTTTTGGCTGATTAAAGGAGCAGAAAAACGTAAAAAATTTCAAGAATAAACATATCCAACCAGAGATATGTGTTGATATGCTGTTCTTTGCTATTGGGCCTAATTGTGTTACGAATGTTTTCAATTTCCTTTTAAACTAAAAGAGTTTGAATCTCAACCATTTAAAATATAGTTTGGCCTGTTTAGAGGAGCAGAAAAATGCAAAAATTTCAAAATTGAACATTTCCATTCAGAGATATGAGTGTTCTTTCGATATTACTGTTCTCCATTCATTTTTGCTACTGGGCCTAATTGTGTATTGAATGTTTTCACTTTCCTCCTAAACTAAAAGAGTTTGAAACTCAACCTTTTAAAATATAATTTGGGCTGATTAGATTAGCAAAAAAAAGCAAGTAATTTCAAGATTGAACATTTCCAGCCAGAGATATGAGTGTTCGTTCGATATGCTGTTCTTTTCTATTGGGCTTAATTGTGTTATGAATGATTTCACTTTCCTCCTAAACCAAAAGAGTTTGAATCTCAACCTTTTAAAATCTAGTTTAGGCTGATTAGAGGAGCAGAAAAACGCAAAATACTTAAAGATTGAACATTTCCAGCCAGAGATATGAGAGTTCATTCGATATGCTGTTCTTTGCAATTGGGCCTAATTGTGTCTGAATGTTTTCACTTTCCTCCTAAATTAAGAGTTGGAAACTCAACCTTTTAAAATCTTGTTTGAGCTGATTAGAGGAGAAGAAAAATGCAAAAAATGTCAAGATTGAACATTTCCAACCAGAAATATGTGTTCATTCGATATTCCTGTTCTCAATTCATTTTTGCAAATGGGGCTTAATTGTGTTACGAATGTTTTCACTTTCCTCCTAAACTAAAATACTTGGAAACAACCTTTTAAAATCTAGTTTGAGCTGATTAGAGGAGCTGAAAAATGCAAAAAATTTCAAGATTGAACATTTCCAACCAGAGATATGAGTGTTCGTTCGATATGCTGTTATCCATTCATTTTTGCTATTGGGCTTTATTGTGTTATGAATGTTTTCACTTTCCTCCTAAACTAATAGAGTTTGAAAGTAAACCTTTTAAATTCTAGTTTGGGCTGATTAGAGGAGCAGAAAAATGCAAAAAAATTCAGGATTGAACATTTCCAACTAGAGATATGAGTGTTCGTTTGATATGCTGTTCTTTGCTATTGGGCCTAATTGTGTTATGAATGTTTTCACTTTCCTCCTAAACTAAAAGAGTTTGAAACTCAACCTTTTAAAATCTAGTTTGGGCTAATTAGAGGAGCAGAAAAATGCAAAAAATGTCAAGATTGAACATTTCCAACCAGAGATATGTTTTCATTTGAAATGCTGTTCTCTATTCATTTTTGCTATTGGGCCTAATTGTGTTATGAATGTTTTCACTTTCCTCCTAAACTAAAAGAGTTTGAAACTCAACCTTTTAAAATTTAGTTTGGGTTGATTAGAGTAGCCCAAAAACTCAAAATATTTCAAGATTGAACATTTCCACCCAGAGTTATGACTGTTCTTTCGATATGCTGTTATCCATTCATTTTTGCTATTGGACCTAATTGTGTTATGAATGTTTTCTCTTTCCTCCTAAACTAAAAGCGCTTGAAACTAAACCTTTTAAAATCTAGTTTTGGCTGATCAGAGGAGCAGAAAAGCACAAAAAATTTCAATATTGAACATATCCAACCAGAGATATGAGTGTTCGTTTGATATGCTGTTCTTTGCTATTGGGCCCAATTGTGTTATGAATGTTTCCACTTTCCTCCTAAACTAAAAGAGTTTGAAAGTAAACCTTTTAAAATATAGTTTTGGCTGATCAGAGGAGCAGAAAAACACAAAAAATTTCAATATTGAACATATCCAACCAGACATATGAGTGTTCGTTTGATATGCTGTTCTTTGCTATTGGGCCTAATTGTGTTATGAATGTTTTCACTTTCCTCCTAAACTAAAAGAATTTGAAACTCAAGCATTTAAAATCTAGTTTGGGCTAATTAGAGGAGCAGAAAAACGCAAAAAAATTCAAGATTAAACATTTCCAACCAGAGATATGAGTGTTCGTTCGATATGCTGTTCTCCATTCTTTGTTGCGATTGGGCCCAATTGTGTTATGAATGTTTTCACTTTCCTCCTAAACTACCGTATATACTCATGTATAAACTGACCCGTGTATAAGCCGACCCCCTAATTTTGCCACAAAAAACTGGGAAAACTTATTGACTCGTTTATAAGCCGTGTGTATAAACCGCCGTCCTGCTCTGTGCTGCCCCCGTCCTGCTCCTTGCTCCCCCATCCACCTTTGTGCTCCCCCATTCTCCTCTGTGCTCCCCCCTCCTGCTCCGTTCTCCGCTGTGCTCCCCCTTCCTTCTTCGTCCTCCTGTGCCCCCCGTCCTGCTCCGTGCTCCTCTGTGCTCTCCATCCTCCCCGTCCTGCTCCGTGCTCTTCTGTGCCCTCCATCCTCCCACCGTCCTGCTCTGTGCTCCTCTGTTCCCTCCATCCTCCCCCCGTCCTGCTCCGTGCTCCTCTGTGCTCTCCATCCTTCCCCGTCCCGCTCCGTGCTCCTCTGTGCCCTCCATCCTCCCCCCGTCCTGCTCCGTGCTCCTCTGTGCTCTCCGTCCTCCCCCCATCCTGCTCCATGCTCATTTTCCTCCTCCATGCTTCCCCCGTCCTCCGTTCTCCTCCCGTCATACTCACCCTCCCCGTGCCATCGCTGAACGTCCTGGCAAATCTCCGTTGTACCTGACTTTCTGCAGCTCTCCTGTGCTGAGCGGTGACGTAATACCGCTCATTAAGGCCATGAATATGGATGCCACGCCTATGGGAGTGGCGTCGCATCCATATTACACGACCTTAATGAGCGGTATTACGTCACCGCTCAGCACAGGAGAGCTGCAGGAAGCCGGGTACAACGTAGGATTGCCGGGACGTTCAGCGATGGCACGGGGAGGGTGAGTATGATGTCCCAGCCACCGGCTCCTGCCGTGGCACCCCCTCCCCCGCTGGTTTCTGCCCAATGACTCGTGTATAAGCTGAGGGGGCATTTTCAGCACAAAAAATGGTGCTGAAAATCTCAGCTTATACATGAGTATATACGGTGAATGGGTTTGAAACTCAACCTTTTAAAATCTATTTTGGGCTTATTAGAGGAGCAGAAAACCGGAAAAAATTTCACGATTGAACATTTCCAAACAAAGGAAAGAGTGTTCGTTCGATATGCTGTTCTTTGCTATTGGGCCTAATTTTGTTATGAATGTTTTCACTTTCCTTCTTAACTAAAAGAGTTTGAAACTCAACCTTTTAAAATCTAGTTTGAGCTGATTAGATTAGCAGAAAAATGCAAAAAATTTCCAGATTGAACCTTTTCAATCAGAGATGTGAGTGTTCGTTCGATATGCTCTTCTCATTATTTTGCTATTGGGCCTAATTATTGTTATGAATGTTTTCACTTTCCTCCTAAACTAAAAGAGTTTGAAACTCAACCTTTTAAAATCTAGTTTGGACTGATTGAAGAGCAGAAAAATGTAAAAAAATTTCAAGATTGAACATTTCCAACAAGATATGAGTGTTTGTTCGATATGCTGTACTCCATTCATTTTTGCGATCGAGCCTAATTGTGTTATGAATGTTTTCACTTTCCTCCTAAACTAAAAGAGTTTGAAGCTCAAGCATTTAAAATCTAGTTTTGGCTGATTAAAGAGCAGAAAACATAAAAAAAATTTAAGATTGAACATATCCAACCAGAGATATGAGTGTTCATTTCATATGCTGTTTCTTTTGTATCGGGCCTAATTGTGTTAAAATTTTTTCACTTTCCTCCTAAACTAAAAGAATTTGAAACTCAACCTTTTAAAATCTATTTTGGGCTGATTAGAGAGCAGAAAAAAGCAAAAAATTGAAACATTGAACATTTCCAACCAGAGATATGAGTGTTCGTTTGATATGCTGTCTCTTCATTTGTGATTGGGTCTAATTGTGTTAGAATGTTTTCACTTTCCTCCTAAACTAAAAGAGTTTGAAACTCAACATTTTAAAATCTATTTAGGCTGATTAGAGGAGCAGAAAAACTCAAAAAATTCACGATTGAACATTTCCAGCCAGAGATATGAGAGTTCATTCGATATGCTGTTCTTTGCATTGGGCCTAATTGTGTTGAATGTTTTCACTTTCCTCCTAAATTAAGAGTTGGAAACTCAACCTTTTAAAATCTTGTTTGAGCTGATTAGAGGAGAAGAAAAATGCAAAAAATGTCAAGATTGAACATTTCCAACCAGAATATGTGTTCATTCGATATTCTGTTCTCAATTCATTTGCAAATGGGCTTAATTGTGTTACGAATGTTTTCACTTTCCTCCTAAACTAAATACTTGGAAACTCAACCTTTTAAAATCTAGTTTGAGCTGATTAGAGGAGCAGAAAAACTCAAAAAATTTCAACGATTGAACATTTCCAGCCAGAGATATGAGTTCATTCGATATGCTGTTTCTTTGCAATTGGGCCTAATTGTGTCTGAATGTTTTCACTTTCCTCCTAAATTAAGAGTTGGAAACTCAACCTTTTAAAATCTTGTTTGAGCTGATTAGGGAGAGAAAAATGTCAAAAAATTTCAAGATTGAACATTTCCAACCAGAGATATGAGTGTTCGTTCGATATGCTGTTATCCATTCATTTTGCTATTGGGCTTAATTGTGTTATGAATGTTTTCACTTTCCTCCTAAACTAATAGAGTTTGAAAGTAACCTTTTAAATTCTAGTTTGGGCTGTTTAGAGGAGCAGAAAAATGCAAAAAACTCAGATTGAACATTTCCAACTAGAGATATGAGTGTTCGTTGATATGCTGTTCTTTGCTATTGGGCTATATTGTGTTATGAATGTTTTCACTTCCTCCTAAACTAAAAGAGTTTGAAACTCAACCTTTTAAATCTATTTGGGCTTAATTAGAGGAGCAGAAAAACACAAAAATTTCAGATTGAACATATCCAACAAGAGATATGAATGTTCGTTTGATATGCTGTTCTTTGCTTATTGGGCCTAATTGTGTTATGAATGTTTTCACTTTCCTCCTAAACTAAAAGAGTTTGAAACTCAACCTTTTAAAATCTAGTTTGGGCTAATTAGAGGAGCAGAAAAATGCAAAAAATGTCAAGATTGAACATTTCCAACCAGAGATATGTTTTCATTTGAAATGCTGTTCTCTATTCATTTTTGCTATTGGGCCTAATTGTGTTTTGAATGTTTTCACTTTCCTCCTAAACTAAAAGAGTTTGAAGCTCAACCTTTTAAAATTTAGTTTGGGTTGATTAGAGTAGCCCAAAAACTCAAAAAATTTCAAGATTGAACATTTCCACCCAGAGTTATGACTGTTCTTTCGATATGCTGTTATCCATTCATTTTTGCTATTGGACCTAATTGTGTTATGAATGTTTTCTCTTTCCTCCTAAACTAAAAGCGCTTGAAACTAAACCTTTTAAAATCTAGTTTTGGCTGATCAGAGGAGCAGAAAAGCACAAAAAATTTCAGTATTGAACATATCCAACCAGAGATATGAGTGTTCGTTTGATATGTTGTTCTTTGCTATTGGGCCCAATTGTATTATGAATGTTTCCACTTTCCTCCTAAACTAAAAGAGTTTGAAACTAAACCTTTTAAAATATAGTTTTGGCTGATCAGAGGAGCAGAAAAACACAAAAAATTTCAATATTGAACATATCCAACCAGAGATATGAGTGTTCGTTTGATATGCTGTTCTTTGCTATTGGGCCTAATTGTGTTATGAATGTTTTCACTTTCCTCCTAAACTAAAAGAATTTGAAACTCAAGCATTTAAAATCTAGTTTGGGCTAATTAGAGGAGCAGAAAAACGCAAAAAAATTCAAGATTAAACATTTCCAGCCAGAGATATGAGTGTTCGTTCGATATGCTGTTCTCCATTCTTTGTTGCGATTGGGCCCAATTGTGTTATGAATGTTTTCACTTTCCTCCTAAACTACCGTATATACTCATGTATAAACTGACCCGTGTATAAGCCGACCCCCTAATTTTGCCACAAAAAACTGGGAAAACTTATTGACTTGTTTATAAGCCGTGTGTATAAACCGCCGTCCTGCTCTGTGCTGCCCCCGTCCTGCTCCTTGCTCCCCCATCCACCTTTGTGCTCCCCCATTCTCCTCTGTGCTCCCCCCTCCTGCTCCGTTCTCCGCTGTGCTCCCCCTTCCCTTCTTCGTCCTCCTGTTGCCCCCCGTCCTGCTCCGTGCTCCTCTGTGCCTCTCCATCCTCCCCTCTGCTCCAGTGCTCTTCTGTGCCCTCCATCCTCCCACCGTCCTGTCTCTGTGCTCCTCTGTTCCCTCCATCCATCCCCCGTCCTGCTCCGTCTCCTCTGTGCTCTCCATCCTCCCTCCCGTCCCCTGGCTCCTCTGTCCTCCTCCTCCACCGTTCTGCTCCGTGCTCCTCGTGCTCTCCGTCCTCCCCATCCTGCTCCATGCTCATTTCCTCCTCCATGCTTCCCCCGTCCTCCGTTACTCCTCCCGTCATACTCACCCTCCCCGTGCCATCGCTGAACGTCTGGCAATCTCGTTGTACCTGACTTTGCAGCTCTCCTGTGCCTGAGCATGACGTAATACCGCTCATTAAGGCCATGAATATGGATGCCACGCCTATGGGAGCTGGCGTCGCATCCTATTACAGACCTTAATGAGCGGTATTACAGTCACCGCTCAGCACAGGAGATGCTGCAGGAAGCCGGGTACAACGTAGGATTGCCTGGACGGTTCAGCTTGGCACGGGGAGGTGAGTATTAGATGTCCAGCCACCGGCTCTGCCGATGGCACCCTTCCACCGCTGGTTTCTCAATGACTCGTGTATCCGAGGGCATTTGCGCCAAATGTGCTGAAATTGTTTACATGGTATTTACAGTGAAAGGGTTTGAAACTCAACCTTTTAAAATCTATTTGGGCTTATTAGAGGAGCAGAAAACGAAAAAATTTCACGATTGAACATTTCCAAACAAAGGAAGAGTGTTCGTTCGATATGCTGCATTTTTTGCTATTGGGCTAATTTTGTTATGAATGTTTTCACTTTCCTTCTAAACTAAAAGAGTTTGAAACTCAACCTTTTAAAATCTAGTTTGGGCTGATTAGAGGAGCAGAAAAAGCAAAAAATTCAAGATTGAACATTTCCAACCAGAGATATGTTTTCATTTGAATGCTGTTCTCTATTCATTTTTGCTATTGGGCCTAATTGTGTTATGAATGTTTTCACTTTCCTCCTAAACTAAAGAGTTTGAAACTCAACCTTTTAAAATTTAGTTTGGTTGATTAGAGTACCCAAAAACTCAAAAATTTCAAGATTGAACATTTCCACCAGAGTTATGATGTTCTTTCGATATGCTGTATCCATTCATTTTTGCTATTGGCCTAATTGTGTTATGAATGTTTTCCTTTCCTCCTAAACTAAAAGTGCTTGAAACTAACCTTTTAAAATCTAGTTTGGCTGATCAGAGGAGCAGAAAACACAAAAAATTTCAATATTGAACATATCCAACCAGAGATATGATGTTCGTTTGATATGCTGTTCTTTGCTATTGGGCCAATTGTATATGAATGTTTTCACTTTCCTCCTAAACTAAAAGAGTTTGAAACTAACCTTTTAAAATTTAGTTTTGGCTGATCAGAGGAGCAGAAAAACCAAAAATTTCAAATTGAACATATCCAACAGAGATATGAGTGTTCGTTTGATATGCTGTTCTTTGCTATTGGGCCTAATTGTGTTATGAATGTTTTCACTTTCCTCCTAAACTAAAGAGTTTGAAACTAACATTTTAAAATCTAGTTTGGCTGATTAGAGGAGCAGAAAAACGTCAAAAAATTCAGATTGAACATTCCAACCAGAGATATGAGTGTTCGTTGATATGCTGTTCTTTGCTATTGGGCCTAATTGTGTTATGAATGTTTTCACTTTCCTCCTAAACTAAGGTTGAAACTCAACTTTTAAAATTGTTGGCTGATTAAGGAGAGAAAAAGCAAAAAATTCAAGATTAACATTCAACCAGAATATGTTCATTGAATCTGTTTCATTCTTTTGCATGGGCTAATTGTGTTAAATGTTTTCACTTTCCTCCTAAACTAAAAATTGAAACTCAACTTTAAAATTAGTTGGTGATTAAGAGCAAAAAACTCAAAAATTCAAGATTGAAATTTCCACCAGAGTATGAATTCTTCGATATGCTTTCTTTGCATTGGCCTAATTGTGTTGAATGTTTTCCTTTCCTCCTAAATAAAAGTTGAAACTAACCTTTTAAAATCTGTTTGGCTGATTAGAGGAAGAAAAGCAAAAAATTCAGATTGACATTTCCAACAGAGATAGAGTGTTCGTTTGATATGCTGTTTTTTGCTATTGGGCAATTGTTTATGAATGTTTCACTTTCCTCCTAACTAAAGAGTTTGAAATAACCTTTTAAATTAGTTTGGTGTTAGAGGAGCAGAAAAACAAAAAAATTCAATTGAACATTCCAACCAGAGATATGAGTGTTCTTTGATATGCTGTTCTTTGCTATTGGGCCTAATTGTGTTATGAATGTTTTCACTTTCCTCCAAACTAAAAGATTTGAAACTCAACCTTTTAAAATCTATTTGGCTATTAGAGGAGCAGAAAACCAAAATTCAAGATTAACATTCCAACAGAGATATGATTTTTTGAATGCTGTTTTTGCTTTGGGCCTAATGTTATGAATGTTTTCACTTTCCTCCTAAACTAAAGAGTTTGAACTCAACTTTTAAAATTAGTTTGGGTATTAGAGGCAAAAACAAAAAATTTCAAGATGAACATTCCACCAGAGTATGTTCTTTGAATGCTTTCATCATTTTGCTATTGGGCCTAATTTGTTTGAATGTTTCCTTTCCTCCTAAACTAAAGAGTTGAACTAACCTTTAAAATTAGTTTGGTGATTAGAGAGCAAAAACCAAAAATTCAAATTGAACATTCCACCAGAGTATGATGTTCTTGATATGCTGTTCTTTGCTATTGGCCAATTGTTTATGAATGTTTTCCTTTCTCCTAAACTAAAAGGTTGAAACTAACCTTTAAAATCTATTTTGGCTATAGAGGAGCAAAAAACACAAAAATTTCAGATTGAACATTCCAGAGATATGATGTTCGTTTGATTCTGTTCTTTGCTATTGGGTAATTGTTTATGAATGTTTCCTTTCCTCTAAACTAAAAGAGTTTGAAACTAACCTTTTAAAATTAGTTTGGCTAAGAGGAGCAGAAAAACAAAAAATTCAATTGAACATTCAACCAGAGTATGTTTCTTTGATTGTCTTATCTTTTTGCTATTGGGCCTAATTGTGTTATGAATGTTTTCACTTCCTCCTAAACTAAAAGAGTTTGAAACTCAATCTTTAAAATCTAGTTTGGGTGATAGAGTAGCAAAAAATCAAAAAAATTTCAAGATTAACATTTCCAACCAGAGTATGATTGTATTCGATTGCTTTCCATTCATTTTTGCTATTGGGCCTAATTGTGTTATGAATGTTTTCACTTTCCTCCTAAACTAAAAGAATTTGAAACTCAAGCTTTTAAAATCTAGTTTTGGCTGATTAGAGGAGCAGAAAACGTAAAAAAATTCAATATTGAACATATCCAACCAGAGATATGAGTGTTCGTTTGATATGCTGTTCTTTGCTATTGGGCCCAATTGTGTTATGAATGTTTCCACTTTCCTCCTAAACTAAAAGAGTTTGAAACTAAACCTTTTAAAATATAGTTTTGGCTGATCAGAGGAGCAGAAAAACACAAAAAATTTCAATATTGAACATATCCAACCAGAGATATGAGTGTTCGTTTGATATGCTGTTCTTTGCTATTGGGCCTAATTGTGTTATGAATGTTTTCACTTTCCTCCTAAACTAAAAGAGTTTGAAGCTCAACCTTTTAAAATCTAGTTTGAGCTGATTAGATTAGCAGAAAAATGCAAAAAATTTCCAGATTGAACCTTTTCAACCAGAGATATGAGTGTTCGTTCGATATGCTCTTCTCCATTCATTTTTGCTATTGGGCCTAATTATGTTATGAATGTTTTCACTTTCCTCCTAAACTAAAAGAGTTTGAAACTCAACCTTTTAAAATCTAGTTTGGACTGATTGAAGGAGCAGAAAAATGTAAAAAAAAATTTCAAGATTGAACATTTCCAACCAAAGATATGAATGTTTGTTAGATATGCTGTACTCCATTCATTTTTGCGATCGGGCCTAATTGTGTTATGAATGTTTTCACTTTCCTCCTAAACTAAAAGAGTTTGAAGCTCAAGCATTTAAAATCTAGTTTTGGCTGATTAAAAGAGCAGAAAAACATAAAAAAAATTTAAGATTGATCATATCCAACCAGAGATATGAGTGTTCATTTCATATGCTGTTCTTTTGTATCGAGCCTAATTGTGTTAAGAATGTTTTCACTTTCCTCCTAAACTAAAAGAATTTGAAACTCAACCTTTTAAAATCTATTTTGGGCTGATTAGAGGAGCAGAAAAAAGCAAAAAATTGAAACATTGAACATTTCCAACCAGAGATATGAGTGTTCGTTTGATATGCTGTTCTCCATTCATTTTGCGATTGGGTCTAATTGTGTTATGAATGTTTTCACTTTCCTCCTAAACTAAAAGAGTTTGAAACTCAACATTTTAAAATCTAGTTTAGGCTGATTAGAGGAGCAGAAAAACTCAAAAAATTTCACGATTGAACATTTCCAGCCAGAGATATGAGAGTTCATTCGATATGCTGTTCTTTGCAATTGGGCCTAATTGTGTCTGAATGTTTTCACTTTCCTCCTAAATTAAGAGTTGGAAACTCAACCTTTTAAAATCTTGTTTGAGCTGATTAGAGCAGAAGAAAAATGCAAAAAATGTCAAGATTAAACATTTCCAACCAGAAATATGTGTTCATTCGATATTCCTGTTCTCAATTCATTTTTGCAAATGGGTCTTAATTGTGTTACGAATGTTTTCACTTTCCTCCTAAACTAAAATACTTGGAAACTCAACCTTTTAAAATCTAGTTTGAGCTGATTAGAGGAGCTGAAAAATGCAAAAATTTCAAGATTGAACATTTCCAACCAGAGATATGAGTGTTCGTTCGATATGCTGTTATCCATTCATTTTTGCTATTGGGCTTAATTGTGTTACGAATGTTTTCACTTTCCTCCTAAACTAAAATACTTGGAAACTCAACCTTTTAAAATCTAGTTTGAGCTGATTAGAGGAGCAGAAAAATGCAAAAATTTCAAGATTGAACATTTCCAACCAGAGATATGAGTGTTCGTTCGATATGCTGTTATCCATTCATTTTCGATATTGGGCTTAATTGTGTTATGAATGTTTTCACTTTCCTCCTAAACTAATAGAGTTTGAAAGTAAACCTTTTAAATTCTAGTTTGGGCTGATTAGAGGAGCAGAAAAATGCAAAAAAAATCAGGATTGAACATTTCCAACTAGAGATATGAGTGTTCGTTTGATATGCTGTTCTTTGCTATTGGGCCTAATTGTGTTATGAATGTTTTCACTTTCCTCCTAAACTAAAAGAGTTTGAAACTCAACCTTTTAAAAACTATTTTGGGCTGACTAGTGGAGCAGAAAAACACCAAAAATTTCAAGATTGAACATATCCAACAAGAGATATGAATGTTCGTTTGATATGCTGTTCTTTGCTTATTGGGCCTAATTGTGTTATGAATGTTTTCACTTTCCTCCTAAACTAAAAGAGTTTGAAACTCAACCTTTTAAAATCTAGTTTGGGCTAATTAGAGGAGCAAAAAAATGCAAAAAATGTCAAGATTGAACATTTCCACCCAGAGTTATGTTTTCATTTGAAATGCTGTTCTCTATTCATTTTTGCTATTGGGCCTAATTGTGTTATGAATGTTTTCACTTTCCTCCTAAACTAAAAGAGTTTGAAACTCAACCTTTTAAAATTTAGTTTGGGTTGATTAGAGTAGCCCAAAAACTCAAAAAATTTCAAGATTGAACATTTCCACCCAGAGTTATGACTGTTCTTTCGATATGCTGTTATTAGTGTTGAGCGATACGATACTGCAAATATCGGATATCGGCCGATATTAGCTGTATCGGCCTTTCGATTCCGAATACCGATATTTTCGTCATATCGAATACCGGAATCGGGATTGTCACTGTCACTGTCAGTGTCCGTCGGTCGGGTCTGTCACTGTCAGTGTCCGTCGGTCGGGTCTGTCAGGAGTCAGCGGCACTTACCTGGCAGAAGATCTCCGGCGGTCACGGGCTGGACTGCTTGATGGCCGCCATCATCTTTCCCCGGCGGTCACATGCAATTTCTCGCGATAACTTCAGTGACTGCTGGGTAATCCCGGCCGTAAAGCAGTCAGTACGATGATGTCACCGCCGGGGAAGCAGGTAATCAGCTGTGCTGCGTCGCGATGACAGGCTCTGCCTGTCATTGCGATGTAGCAGAGCTGGAACGTCGTGGGATAGTCGTTACTATGGACTGCGTAGGACAGGTGGTATACTGTTGGTTTGTTTTTTTTCTTTTTTTACAGGAGATCGATGGCGTCGCAGGAATGAGAGTGTAATAAAAGAAATGAAAACTGTGTTGTCTCTTTTATTTCATTAAAATACTTTTTTCTTGCTTTGTCTTTTTTTTTATGCATTTAATAACTTTGGGATTAATAATGGATCGGTGTCTTATTGACACCTCTCCATTATTAACCGGGCTTATTGTCACTGTGCAATCAACGGTGACATTAACCCCTTATTACCCCACTTGCCACCGCTACAGGGCAGTGGGAAGAGCCGGGTAAAGTGCCACAATTGGCACATCTTTTGATGCGCCAAATGTGGGGCTGCTGTAGCCTGGTATTATCAGGCTGTTGAGGGCCAAAATCCATGGGCCTTGACAGTCTTTTAATACCAGCCGCAGCAATCTGCATTTTACTTGGCTGGTTAACAAAAATAGGGGACCTTGGATCCTTACCAGCCTGAAAAACCAGGCCTCAGCGATCTGCTTCATCTGGCTGGTTAACAAAAATAGGGGGACCCCACGCCAATTTTTTTCGAGGGGATCCCCTATTTTTGTTAATCAGCCAAGATATGCAGACTGCTGTGGCCTGGTATTATCAGGCTGGCAAGGTCCATGGATCTTGGCTCCTTAGCAGCCTGAAAATCCAGGCCTCAGCGGTCTGCTTTATCTGGCTGGTTAACAAAAATAGGGGGGACCCCACGCCAATTTTTTTCGAGGGGATCCCCTATTTTTGTTAATCAGCCAAGAAATGCAGACTGCTGTGGCCTGGTATTATCAGGCTGGCAAGGTCCATGGATCTTGGCTCCTTAACAGCCTGAAAATCCAGGCCTCAGCGGTCTGCTTCATCTGGCTGGTTAACAAAAATAGGGGGACCCGACGCCATTTTTTATTCGAAGGGAACCCCTATTTTTGTTAATCAGTTCCCTCTGACGTCACTGATTGTGTCCCTGGCTGACCTGAAGTGAAAGTGGAAAGCAATCAATTAAGCTTTCCACTTCCTCTCCTGTCAGCCAGGAGAGGAACTCATTCATTTGGGGGTTTACTGTGAGGCTGCAGCATTAGCTGCAGTCCCTGCAGTAAACATTAACCCTTTCTGAAGGATTACACCGTGGGACCTGACTGTGCATGGGATAGGTAAGAATAATTTTGCTTTTTTATTTTATTTTTATTATAGGAAATGGTTTTTGCAGTCAAATAAAAGATGGTCAAAAACATGTGTCTTTATTTCATTAAAATGATTTTTAATTAAAGTGTGTGTGTTTTATTTTTATTTCATGCAATAGGATTAATAATTGATAGTTGTCTAATTGACAGCTCTCAATTATTAACCTGGCTTAAGGTCACCTTTCAATTGCAATGTGGCTTTAACCCCATATTAACCCATTCGCCACCGCTACAGGGCAATGGGAATAGACGGGCAAAGTGCCAGAAAGGGCGAATCTAATTATAGATTTGTCTTTTCTGGGGTGTCTGGGGGCAGATGTTAGTAGCCAGGGGGGCCAAAAATAATGGTCCCTCTCTGGGCTATTATTATCTGCCCCCATTCGCTGGCTTTGTCTGTCTGGTTGCGAAAATAGGGCGGGAGCCCACGCATTTTTTTAAACAATTTTACACCTCATATATATATATATATATATATACATGTCATTGAATTTGTGACACATATATATATATTTATATTTATAGTTCATACACTTCTACATAGTATAATAGCCGCTAATTCAATTGCAGGCTTTTGTGAAAATGCAGAACCCGACATGAAATGACACTTGGTGTACATAGGGTTAACCATGTCTTTTCATGTCCTTTGCTATCTGATTTGCACAAACAATTACATCAGTCTATGTGTGCAAAATTTCACACCTGTAGGAGTTAATTAAAGGTGTAAATTCGTAGCAAAAAAGTCCATTTTTTTAACAACGAATTTACACCTTTAATTAACCCCTACAGGTGTGAAATTTTGCACACATAGACTGATGTAATTGTTTGTGCAAATCAGATAGCAAAGGACATGAAAAGACATGGTTAACCCTATGTACACCAAGTGTCATTTCATGTCGGGTGCTTCTGTCTTTTCACAGAAGCCGCTTTACCCGGCAATTGAATCAGAGGATATTTTACTATGTAGAAGTGTATAAACTATACATATATGTATATATATATGTCACAATGACATGTATATATATATATATATATATATATATATGTATTCTATGTGTGTATATTTAGTGTTTACAAGGAAATAAAGGTTTTTTTTAGTTGCGATATTTTGTTCCCATAGACTTACATTGGACTTCCGGTATCGGAATCGGATATTGACGATATTTAGTGATATCGGCGATACCATTTCGATACGATATTTTTAGATATCGAGCAGTATCGCTCAACACTAGCTGTTATCCATTCATTTTTGCTATTGGACCTAATTGTGTTATGAATGTTTTCTCTTTCCTCCTAAACTAAAAGCGCTTGAAACTAAACCTTTTAAAATCTAGTTTTGGCTGATCAGAGGAGCAGAAAAGCACAAAAAATTTCAATATTGAACATATCCAACCAGAGATATGAGTGTTCGTTTGATATGCTGTTCTTTGCTATTGGGCCCAATTGTGTTATGAATGTTTCCACTTTCCTCCTAAACTAAAAGAGTTTGAAACTCAACCTTTTAAAATCTATTTTGGGCTGACTAGTGGAGCAGAAAAACACCAAAAATTTCAAGATTGAACATATCCAACAAGAGATATGAATGTTCGTTTGATATGCTGTTCTTTGCTTATTGGGCCTAATTGTGTTATGAATGCTTTCACTTTCCTCCTAAACTAAAAGAGTTTGAAACTCAACCTTTTAAAATCTAGTTTGGGCTAATTAGAGGAGCAGAAAAATGCAAAAAATGTCAAGATTGAACATTTACAACCAGAGATATGTTTTCATTTGAAATGCTGTTCCCTATTCATTTTTGCTATTGGGCCTAATTGTGTTATGAATGTTTTCACTTTCCTCCTAAACTAAAAGAGTTTGAAACTCAACCTTTTAAAATTTAGTTTGGGTTGATTAGAGTAGCCCAAAAACTCAAAAAATTTCAAGATTGAACATTTCCACCCAGAGTTATGACTGTTCTTTCGATATGCTCTTATCCATTCATTTTTGCTATTGGACCTAATTGTGTTATGAATGTTTTCTCTTTCCTCCTAAACTAAAAGTGCTTGAAACTAAACCTTTTAAAATCTAGTTTTGGCTGATCAGAGGAGCAGAAAAGCACAAAAAATTTCAATATTGAACATATCCAACCAGAGATATGAGTGTTCGTTTGATATGCTGTTCTTTGCTATTGGGCCCAATTGTATTATGAATGTTTCCACTTTCCTCCTAAACTAAAAGAGT
This sequence comes from Oophaga sylvatica, assembly GCA_033576555.1. Lineage (NCBI taxonomy): Eukaryota > Metazoa > Chordata > Amphibia > Anura > Dendrobatidae > Oophaga > Oophaga sylvatica. The sequence continues at coordinate 17,932 of JARQOD010000414.1, read as the reverse complement.
TTGAAACTAAACCTTTTAAAATATAGTTTTGGCTGATCAGAGGAGCAGAAAAACACAAAAAATTTCAATATTGAACATATCCAACCAGAGATATGAGTGTTCGTTTCATATGCTGTTCTTTGCTATTGGGCCCAATTGTGTTATGAATGTTTCCACTTTCCTCCTAAACTAAAAGAGTTTGAAACTAAACCTTTTAAAATATAGTTTTGGCTGATCAGAGGAGCAGAAAAACACAAAAAATTTCAATATTGAACATATCCAACCAGAGATATGAGTGTTCGTTTGATATGCTGTTCTTTGCTATTGGGCCTAATTGTGTTATGAATGTTTTCACTTTCCTCCTAAACTAAAAGAATTTGAAACTCAAGCATTTAAAATCTTGTTTTGGCTGATTAGAGGAGCAGAAAAACGTAAAAAAATTCAAGATTGAACATATCCAACCAGAGATATGAGTGTTCGTTTGATATGCTGTTCTTTGCTATTGGGCCCAATTGTGTTATGAATGTTTCCACTTTCCTCCTAAACTAAAAGAGTTTGAAACTAAACCTTTTAAAATATAGTTTTGGCTGATCAGAGGAGCAGAAAAACACAAAAAATTTCAATATTGAACATATCCAACCAGAGATATGAGTGTTCGTTTGATATGCTGTTCTTTGCTATTGGGCCTAATTGTGTTATGAATGTTTTCACTTTCCTCCTAAACTAAAAGAGTTTGAAGCTCAACCTTTTAAAATCTAGTTTGAGCTGATTAGATTAGCAGAAAAATGCAAAAAATTTCCAGATTGAACCTTTTCAACCAGAGATATGAGTGTTCGTTCGATATGCTCTTCTCCATTCATTTTTGCTATTGGGCCTAATTATGTTATGAATGTTTTCACTTTCCTCCTAAACTAAAAGAGTTTGAAACTCAACCTTTTAAAATCTAGTTTGGACTGATTGAAGGAGCAGAAAAATGTAAAAAAAATTTCAAGATTGAACATTTCCAACCAAAGATATGAATGTTTGTTAGATATGCTGTACTCCATTCATTTTTGCGATCGGGCCTAATTGTGTTATGAATGTTTTCACTTTCCTCCTAAACTAAAAGAGTTTGAAGCTCAAGCATTTAAAATCTAGTTTTGGCTGATTAAAAGAGCAGAAAAACATAAAAAAAATTTAAGATTGATCATATCCAACCAGAGATATGAGTGTTCATTTCATATGCTGTTCTTTTGTATCGAGCCTAATTGTGTTAAGAATGTTTTCACTTTCCTCCTAAACTAAAAGAATTTGAAACTCAACCTTTAAAATCTATTTTGGGCTGATTAGAGGAGCAGAAAAAAGCAAAAAATTGAAACATTGAACATTTCCAACCAGAGATATGAGTGTTCGTTTGATATGCTGTTCTCCATTCATTTTGCGATTGGGTCTAATTGTGTTATGAATGTTTTCACTTTCCTCCTAAACTAAAAGAGTTTGAAACTCAACATTTTAAAATCTAGTTTAGGCTGATTAGAGGAGCAGAAAAACTCAAAAAATTTCACGATTGAACATTTCCAGCCAGAGATATGAGAGTTCATTCGATATGCTGTTCTTTGCAATTGGGCCTAATTGTGTCTGAATGTTTTCACTTTCCTCCTAAATTAAGAGTTGGAAACTCAACCTTTTAAAATCTTGTTTGAGCTGATTAGAGCAGAAGAAAAATGCAAAAAATGTCAAGATTAAACATTTCCAACCAGAAATATGTGTTCATTCGATATTCCTGTTCTCAATTCATTTTTGCAAATGGGTCTTAATTGTGTTACGAATGTTTTCACTTTCCTCCTAAACTAAAATACTTGGAAACTCAACCTTTTAAAATCTAGTTTGAGCTGATTAGAGGAGCTGAAAAATGCAAAAATTTCAAGATTGAACATTTCCAACCAGAGATATGAGTGTTCGTTCGATATGCTGTTATCCATTCATTTTTGCTATTGGGCTTAATGTGTTACGAATGTTTTCACTTTCCTCCTAAACTAAAATACTTGGAAACTCAACCTTTTAAAATCTAGTTTGAGCTGATTAGAGGAGCAGAAAAATGCAAAAATTTCAAGATTGAACATTTCCAACCAGAGATATGAGTGTTCGTTCGATATGCTGTTATCCATTCATTTTCGATATTGGGCTTAATTGTGTTATGAATGTTTTCACTTTCCTCCTAAACTAATAGAGTTTGAAAGTAAACCTTTTAAATTCTAGTTTGGGCTGATTAGAGGAGCAGAAAAATGCAAAAAAAATCAGGATTGAACATTTCCAACTAGAGATATGAGTGTTCGTTTGATATGCTGTTCTTTGCTATTGGGCCTAATTGTGTTATGAATGTTTTCACTTTCCTCCTAAACTAAAAGAGTTTGAAACTCAACCTTTTAAAAACTATTTTGGGCTGACTAGTGGAGCAGAAAAACACCAAAAATTTCAAGATTGAACATATCCAACAAGAGATATGAATGTTCGTTTGATATGCTGTTCTTTGCTTATTGGGCCTAATTGTGTTATGAATGTTTTCACTTTCCTCCTAAACTAAAAGAGTTTGAAACTCAACCTTTTAAAATCTAGTTTGGGCTAATTAGAGGAGCAAAAAAATGCAAAAAATGTCAAGATTGAACATTTCCACCCAGAGTTATGTTTTCATTTGAAATGCTGTTCTCTATTCATTTTTGCTATTGGGCCTAATTGTGTTATGAATGTTTTCACTTTCCTCCTAAACTAAAAGAGTTTGAAACTCAACCTTTTAAAATTTAGTTTGGGTTGATTAGAGTAGCCCAAAAACTCAAAAAATTTCAAGATTGAACATTTCCACCCAGAGTTATGACTGTTCTTTCGATATGCTGTTATTAGTGTTGAGCGATACGATACTGCAAATATCGGATATCGGCCGATATTAGCTGTATCGGCCTTTCTATTCCGAATACCGATATTTTCGTCATATCGAATACCGGAATCGGGATTGTCACTGTCACTGTCAGTGTCCGTCGGTCGGGTCTGTCACTGTCAGTGTCCGTCGGTCGGGTCTGTCAGGAGTCAGCGGCACTTACCTGGCAGAAGATCTCCGGCGGTCACGGGCTGGACTGCTTGATGGCCGCCATCATCTTTCCCCGGCGGTCACATGCAATTTCTCGCGATAACTTCAGTGACTGCTGGGTAATCCCGGCCGTAAAGCAGTCAGTACGATGATGTCACCGCCGGGGAAGCAGGTAATCAGCTGTGCTGCGTCGCGATGACAGGCTCTGCCTGTCATTGCGATGTAGCAGAGCTGGAACGTCGTGGGATAGTCGTTACTATGGACTGCGTGGACAGGTGGTATACTGTTGGTTTGTTTTTTTTCTTTTTTTACAGGAGATCGATGGCGTCGCAGGAATGAGAGTGTAATAAAAGAAATGAAAACTGTGTTGTCTCTTTTATTTCATTAAAATACTTTTTTCTTGCTTTGTCTTTTTTTTTATGCATTTAATAACTTTGGGATTAATAATGGATCGGTGTCTTATTGACACCTCTCCATTATTAACCGGGCTTATTGTCACTGTGCAATCAACGGTGACATTAACCCCTTATTACCCCACTTGCCACCGCTACAGGGCAGTGGGAAGAGCCGGGTAAAGTGCCACAATTGGCACATCTTTTGATGCGCCAAATGTGGGGCTGCTGTAGCCTGGTATTATCAGGCTGTTGAGGGCCAAAATCCATGGGCCTTGACAGTCTTTTAATACCAGGCCGCAGCAATCTGCATTTTACTTGGCTGGTTAACAAAAATAGGGGGACCTTGGATCCTTACCAGCCTGAAAAACCAGGCCTCAGCGATCTGCTTCATCTGGCTGGTTAACAAAAATAGGGGGGACCCCACGCCAATTTTTTTCGAGGGGATCCCCTATTTTTGTTAATCAGCCAAGATATGCAGACTGCTGTGGCCTGGTATTATCAGGCTGGCAAGGTCCATGGATCTTGGCTCCTTAGCAGCCTGAAAATCCAGGCCTCAGCGGTCTGCTTTATCTGGCTGGTTAACAAAAATAGGGGGGACCCCACGCCAATTTTTTTCGAGGGGATCCCCTATTTTTGTTAATCAGCCAAGAAATGCAGACTGCTGTGGCCTGGTATTATCAGGCTGGCAAGGTCCATGGATCTTGGCTCCTTAACAGCCTGAAAATCCAGGCCTCAGCGGTCTGCTTCATCTGGCTGGTTAACAAAAATAGGGGGGACCCGACGCCATTTTTTATTCGAAGGGAACCCCTATTTTTGTTAATCAGTTCCCTCTGACGTCACTGATTGTGTCCCTGGCTGACCTGAAGTGAAAGTGGAAAGCAATCAATTAAGCTTTCCACTTCCTCTCCTGTCAGCCAGGAGAGGAACTCATTCATTTGGGGGTTTACTGTGAGGCTGCAGCATTAGCTGCAGTCCCTGCAGTAAACATTAACCCTTTCTGAAGGATTACACCGTGGGACCTGACTGTGCATGGGATAGGTAAGAATAATTTTGCTTTTTTATTTTATTTTTATTATAGGAAATGGTTTTTGCAGTCAAATAAAAGATGGTCAAAAACATGTGTCTTTATTTCATTAAAATGATTTTTAATTAAAGTGTGTGTGTTTTATTTTTATTTCATGCAATAGGATTAATAATTGATAGTTGTCTAATTGACAGCTCTCAATTATTAACCTGGCTTAAGGTCACCTTTCAATTGCAATGTGGCTTTAACCCCATATTAACCCATTCGCCACCGCTACAGGGCAATGGGAATAGACGGGCAAAGTGCCAGAAAGGGCGAATCTAATTATAGATTTGTCTTTTCTGGGGTGTCTGGGGGCAGATGTTAGTAGCCAGGGGGGGCCAAAAATAATGGTCCCTCTCTGGGCTATTATTATCTGCCCCCATTCGCTGGCTTTGTCTGTCTGGTTGCGAAAATAGGGCGGGAGCCCACGCATTTTTTTTAAACAATTTTACACCTCATATATATATATATATATATAATAATATATACATGTCATTGAATTTGTGACACATTATATATATTTATATTTATAGTTCATACACTTCTACATAGTATAATAGCCGCTAATTCAATTGCAGGCTTTTGTGAAAATGCAGAACCCGACATGAAATGACACTTGGTGTACATAGGGTTAACCATGTCTTTTCATGTCCTTTGCTATCTGATTTGCACAAACAATTACATCAGTCTATGTGTGCAAAATTTCACACCTGTAGGAGTTAATTAAAGGTGTAAATTCGTAGCAAAAAAGTCCATTTTTTTAACAACAGATTTACACCTTTAATTAACCCCTACAGGTGTGAAATTTTGCACACATAGACTGATGTAATTGTTTGTGCAAATCAGATAGCAAAGGACATGAAAAGACATGGTTAACCCTATGTACACCAAGTGTCATTTCATGTCGGGTGCTTCTGTCTTTTCACAGAAGCCGGCTTTACCCGGCAATTGAATCAGAGGATATTTTACTATGTAGAAGTGTATAAACTATACATATATGTATATATATATGTCACAATGACATGTATATATATATATATATATATATATATGTATTCTATGTGTGTATATTTAGTGTTTACAAGGAAATAAAGGTTTTTTTTTAGTTGCGATATTTTGTTCCCATAGACTTACATTGGACTTCCGGTATCGGAATCGGATATTGACGATATTTAGTGATATCGGCGATACCATTTCGATACGATATTTTTAGATATCGAGCAGTATCGCTCAACACTAGCTGTTATCCATTCATTTTTGCTATTGGACCTAATTGTGTTATGAATGTTTTCTCTTTCCTCCTAAACTAAAAGCGCTTGAAACTAAACCTTTTAAAATCTAGTTTTGGCTGATCAGAGGAGCAGAAAAGCACAAAAAATTTCAATATTGAACATATCCAACCAGAGATATGAGTGTTCGTTTGATATGCTGTTCTTTGCTATTGGGCCCAATTGTATTATGAATGTTTCCACTTTCCTCCTAAACTAAAAGAGTTTGAAACTAAACCTTTTAAAATATAGTTTTGGCTGATCAGATGTCACGCGGTCTTATGATATGTGTACGATGTCAGTAAACTATTCTTAAAAGAACAACACTCTATACAACATATAGATTAGCAACATCAGCATGTAAATATAGAATAGATTTACCTGACACGATATCCGTTGAACTCAGGGTTAATCTTGAGGACTTGATACACTGTCACAGGAAAGAGGAGGACCGGGGGTCTAACCTGACCCTAAACTGGGGTCCTAACTAATCCCTCACCTTGGAGGTACTGATAATGGTTCAGAGGTCCAAGTCTCCAGCCTAACCCTGTCTCCTATCAGTCCCTGAACCCTGTAATCAGTCCTAAGAAGGATTCTGATTACCACCAAAGGGATATGGGCTGATCTCTGCTAAATACACAGATTAGACATATAAGACAGACTGGAGAAAACACAGACTTGCATACACACTCAAACACAGAAGGAACATAAATGATCTGGGATATTAAACTCTAAGCAAGGTGAGCTTAAAACAACTAAGGAGCTCTTTAACTTAAGTCTATACAGATACAATCCTATCTGTGGTCTGCATGAAGAATTTCACTGGCAACTCCCAACACAGACAACCAGAGATTTAAAGGAAACCAATCAACAAATAATTAATTGCAGCCGGGAGAAAACTGCACCCAGTCCCAGAACTGAGCACAGACAGAATTAACTCCCTAACTGCCAAACACAAAGAAACAGCAACTCAGCTGTGAGAAGTCAGAATGTGCAACCGCGACGATTTTCGTGGCGATGCACACATGACAGTACCCCCCCTTCTACGAGGGGCCTCCGGACCCTCAGGGCCAGGTTTGCCCGGGTGAGTTCTGAGGAAGGTCCGCACCAAACGATCTGCGTTAATGTCAGACGCAGGAACCCACGTCCTCTCCTCTGGACCATACCCCTTCCAATGCACCAAGTACTGAAGGGACCGGCGATTCAGACGTGAGTCAATGATCTTTGACACTTGAAACTCCAAGTTACCATTGACCACCACTGGAGGAGGAGGTAGAGGTGATGGTATGACTGGTGCCACGTACCTCTTAAGTAATGACTTGTGGAACACATTATGAATTTTAAACGTAGGAGGGAGGTCCAGACGAAATGCCACAGGATTAATTATGGAACTGATCCTGTACGGCCCGATGAATCTGGGGCCCAGCTTCCAGGAGGGAACTTTAAGTTTTATATTCCTGGTAGACAACCATACCAGATCGTTCACATTAAGATCTGGACCAGAAACTCTCCTCCTATCAGCCATACGTTTATAACGGTTCCCCATAGCACTCAGATTATTCAATACACCTCTCCACACTGAAGCAAGTGACGACGAGAAACGCTCCTCCTCAGGAACCCCAGAAGGGCCCCCCCCATTGAATGTACAAAACTGGGGATGAAAACCATATGCCCCAAAAAACGGGGACTTACCAGTGGACTCGCTCCGCCTGTTGTTAAGAGCGAACTCTGCCAGAGGCAAGAAAGAAGACCAGTCCTTCTGGTTCTCTGAGACAAAACACCGAAGATAAGTCTCTAGGCTTTGATTCAGACGCTCTGTCTGACCATTGGTCTGCGGATGAAAAGCCGAGGAAAATGACAATTGCATCCCCCGACGTAAACAAAATGCCCTCCAAAACTTGGACACAAACTGAGACCCCCTATCTGACACCACATCAGAAGGCAACCCATGAAGTCTCACAATCTCCCCAATGAACACCTGCGCCAGAGTTTTAGCATTAGGGAGGGCAGGAAGAGCAATGAAATGTGCCATCTTACTGAACCTGTCAACAACCACCAGTATGACAGTCTTCCCTGACGACTGAGGAAGGTCCGTGATGAAGTCCATAGACAAATGAGTCCATGGACGCTCCGGAAGTTTCAAGGGTAAGAGGGTCCCAGACGGACGGGTATGAGGGGTCTTAGAGCGAGCACAAACCCCACAGGACGCGACAAAAGTTAAAACATCTTTATTAACGTTAGGCCACCAAAACCGGCGAGAAAGGAGATCTAAAGTAGCCTTACTCCCTGGATGTCCTGCTAAAGCAGAATTATGATGTGCCTCAATAACCTTTTGTCTCAACTGATTTGGGACAAACAGTCTCCCTGGAGGTCCTGCAGGGGCGTCCCCCTGAGCCTCAAACACCTCCTCCTCAAGCTCAGAACATACTGCCGACACTACCACCCCCTCCTGAAGGATAGGAATCGGGTCATCCATTTTCCCGGCCCCTGGGAAACTGCGAGACAAGGCATCCGCCTTAACATTCTTAGATCCAGGGCGATAAGTGACAACAAAATTAAACCTGGTAAAAAACAACGACCATCGAGCTTGTCTGGAATTCAGACGCTTAGCAGATTCCAAATACAGCAGGTTCTTGTGATCAGTAATGACGGTGACCGGGTGGACTGCCCCCTCCAAAAAGTGACGCCATTCTTCAAAAGCCAACTTAATGGCCAAAAGTTCCCTATTGCCGATATCATAATTCCTTTCGGCGGACGACAATTTTTTAGAAAAGAAAGCGCACGGATGCCATTTACCAGGGGACGGACCCTGGGACAATATTGCACCCACCCCTACGTCAGACGCGTCCACCTCCACAACGAACGGCTGTGATGCATCTGGTTGGATGAGAACGGGTGCCGAAGCAAAACATTTTTTCAAAGAGGAAAAAGCTTGGCAAGCTTTGTCCGACCATTTAGAAAAATCCGTCCCTTTTCTTGTCATGTCAGTGAGAGGTTTGACAACAGATGAGAAATTACAAATAAATTTCCGGTAGTAGTTAGCAAACCCCAGAAAACGCTGCAGAGCCTTAAGATCCTCTGGCTGATCCCATTCAAGCACTGCTCTCACCTTTTCAGGGTCCATACGGAAACCGGAGGCTGACACCAAGAAACCCAAAAACTGAAGTTCCTGTACGGCGAATACACACTTTTCCAGTTTGGCGTATAGTTTATTGTCTCGCAAGATCTGCAACACCTGTCTCACATGCTCCTGGTGAGACACAAGATCTGGTGAGTAAATTAAAATGTCATCCAAATATACGACCACAAACAGCCCCACCAGATGACGAAAAATGTCATTAACAAAATGTTGGAATACTGCTGGTGCAGTAGTCAGACCAAAAGGCATGACAAGGTTCTCATAATGTCCCTCCGGCGTGTTAAACGCCGTTTTCCACTCATCCCCCTCTTTTATCCTAATCAGATTATACGCCCCCCTGAGATCCAATTTAGAGAACCATTTGGCGCCAACAATTTGATTGAAGAGATCAGGAATCAGAGGGAGTGGATACGGATCTCGAACAGTAATCCGATTAAGTTCGCGGAAATCCAAGCAAGGGCGTAGGCCTCCATCTTTTTTCTTCACAAAGAAGAACCCCGCGGCCACTGGGGAAGATGAAGGTCTAATATGCCCTTTGGCCAGACTTTCCGAAATATAATCTTTCATAGCCTGCCTCTCAGGACCAGAAAGGTTATATAACCTAGCTTTAGGTAACTTAGCATCAGGAAGTAAATTAATAGAGCAGTCATACACGCGATGAGGAGGCAACTCCTGACACCCCTCCTCAGAGAACACATCCCCAAAGTCCTCCAAAAAAGGAGGCAAAGTACTAGGCACGACCGCACTGATGACTGTGTTCATGCAGTTACTTTTGCAAAACTCCCCCCATTGGCTTATATCTCTGGACTGCCAATTAATCACAGGGTTATGTTTAACCAACCAAGGAAGTCCCAACACAATAGGAGTAGGTAGACCCTCCAACACATAACAAGATAATAGTTCCCTATGTATTGCCCCTACCCGAAGGTCAATGTTATGAACCTCATGAACAAAGCTACCTTGGCCGAGAGGCCTGGCGTCAATGGAGAATATAGGGATCGGTTTGACCAATACACTCGGATGCATACCTTGAGCCTGAGCAAACTGAGCGTCAACCAGATTAGCCCCGGACCCACTATCAAGAAGAACAGAAAATCTCTCCACTCTCGTACCAACCACCACCTCCACTGGTACAAGGAACTGAGAAGAACTGGCGGATGAAATACATACTCCCAGGTTGTCGTCCACCACACAACCTGGGATTAACAGTTTTCCGGCGACTTTTTGCTCAACAAGGCACGGGATGGACATCCCCCAACAAAATGTCCCTCTTTCCCGCAGAAGAAACACCTTCTAGTCCTGCGGCGTACCGCCAATCCCCTCCTACGAAATGATGTCCCTCCCAACTGCATAGGCTCCTCCGAACAGACAAGGGGAACCTCAACATAAGGGACTTTAGTAGTAGGTGGAGTAACAACAGGGGGCGGAGTTACCTTGCACCTCTCCCGGAGCCGTCTATCAGTACGGATAGCTAGGGCCATAGCAGCCTCCAGTGATGGAGGAGAATCATACTGAGCCAAAACGTCCTTTAATTTGTCAGAAAGCCCATGACAAAACTGGCTCCTAAGAGCTGGGTCATTCCACTGAGTATCTGTGGCCCATCTACGGAACTCAGAAGCAAATTCCTCCGCCGGACGATCTCCCTGCTGTATCTTACGTAATTTTGTCTCAGCAAGAGAGACCCGATCTGGGTCATCATATACCAAACCCAGGGCAGTAAAAAATCGATCTACTGACTGTAGAGCCGGGGATCCCGGAGGAAGGGAGAAGGCCCAGGATTGAGGGTCCCCTTGTAGGAGCGAGATAACAATTCCCACTCTCTGCTCTTCACTCCCTGATGATCGAGGCCGAAGCCGAAAATACAATTTACATGCTTCCCTGAAGGTAAAAAATTTGTCTCGCCCACCAGTGAACCTGTCCGGGAGAGCTACTTTAGGTTCAAATCTGGTTTGCTCCGAGGGAGACAAAACTTTGGACTTAATGTCCGTCAGCTCCATGGATAATCCCTGCAACTGCAGAGCCAGCTGGGCTACTGGATCCATGGCAACTGGGAATAATTTTATGGGCCAGTGAAAATGTCACGCGGTCTTATGATATGTGTACGATGTCAGTAAACTATTCTTAAAAGAACAACACTCTATACAACATATAGATTAGCAACATCAGCATGTAAATATAGAATAGATTTACCTGACACGTTATCCGTTGAACTCAGGGTTAATCTTGAGGACTTGATACACTGTCACAGGAAAGAGGAGGACCAGGGTCTAACCTGACCCTAAACTGGGTCCTAACTAATCCCTCACCTTGGAGGTACTGATAATGGTTCAGAGGTCCAAGTCTCCAGCCTAACCCTGTCTCCTATCAGTCCCTGAACCCTGTAATCAGTCCTAAGAAGGATTCTGATTACCACCAAAGGGATATGGGCTGATCTCTGCTAAATACACAGATTAGACATATAAGACAGACTGGAGAAAACACAGACTTGCATACACACTCAAACACAGAAGGAACATAAATGATCTGGGATATTAAACTCTAAGCAAGGTGAGCTTAAAACAACTAAGGAGCTCTTTAACTTAAGTCTATACAGATACAATCCTATCTGTGGTCTGCATGAAGAATTTCACTGGCAACTCCCAACACAGACAACCAGAGATTTAAAGGAAACCAATCAACAAATAATTAATTGCAGCCGGGAGAAAACTGCACCCAGTCCCAGAACTGAGCACAGACAGAATTAACTCCCTAACTGCCAAACACAAAGAAACAGCAACTCAGCTGTGAGAAGTCAGAATGTGCAACCGCGACGATCTTCGTGGCGATGCACACATGACATCAGAGGAGCAGAAAAACACAAAAAATTTCAATATTGAACATATCCAACCAGAGATATGAGTGTTCGTTTGATATGCTGTTCTTTGCTATTGGGCCTAATTGTGTTATGAATGTTTTCACTTTCCTCCTAAACTAAAAGAATTTGAAACTCAAGCATTTAAAATCTTGTTTTGGCTGATTAGAGGAGCAGAAAAACGTAAAAAAATTCAAGATTGAACATATCCAACCAAAGATATGAGTGTTCGCTTGATATGCTGTTCTTTGCTATTGGGCCTAATTGTGTTATGAATGTTTTCACTTTCCTCGTAAACTAAAAGAGTTTGAAACTCAACCTTTTAAAATCTAGTTTGGGCTGATTAGAGGAGCAGAAAAACGCAAAAAAATTCAAGATTAAACATTTCCAACCAGAGATATGAGTGTTCGTTCGATATGCTGTTCTCCATTCTTTGTTGCGATTGGGCCCAATTGTGTTATGAATGTTTTCACTTTCCTCCTAAACTACTGTATATACTCATGTATAAACTGACCCGTGTATAAGCCGACCCCCTAATTTTGCCACAAAAAACTGGGAAAGCTTATTGACTCGTGTATAAGCCATGTGTATAAACCGCCGTCCTGTTCTGTGCTGCCCCCGTCCTGCTCCTTGCTCCCCCATCCACCTCTGTGCTCCCCCATTCTCCTCTGTGCTCCCCCTCCTGCTCCGTCCTCCGCTGTGCTCCCCCTTCCTTCTTCATCCTCCTGTGCCCCCGTCCTGCTCCGTGCTCCTCTGTGCTCTCCATTCTCCCCCGTCCTGCTCCGTGCTCCTCTGTGCCCTCCATCCTCCCCCGTCTTGCTCTGTGCTCCTCTGTTCCCTCCATCCTCCCCCGTCCTGCTCCGTGCTCCTCTGTGGTCTCCATCCTCCCCCCGTCCTGCTCCGTGCTCCTCTGTGCCCTCCGTCCTTCCCCCCATCCTGCTCCATGCTCAATTTCCTCCTCCATGCTTCCCCCATCCTCCGTTCTCCTCCCGTCATACTCACCCTCCCCGTGCCATCGCTGAACGTCCTGGCAAATCTCCGTTGTACCTGACTTTCTGCAGCTCTCCTGTGCTGAGCGGTGACGTAATACCGCTCATTAAGGCCATGAATATGGATGCCACGCCTATGGGATGGCGTCGAGTCCATATTACACGACCTTAATGAGCGGTATTATGTCACCGCTCAGCACAGGAGAGCTGCAGGAAGCCGGGTACAACGTAGGATTGCCGGACGTTCAGCGATGGCACGCGGAGGGTGAGTATGATCTCCCAGCCACCGGCTCCTGCCGCGGCACCCCCTCCCCCGCTGGTTTCTGCCCAATGACTCGTGTATAAGCCGAGGGGGCATTTTCAGCACAAAAAATGGTGCTGAAAATCTCAGCTTATACACGAGTATATACGGTGAATGGGTTTGAAACTCAACCTTTTAAAATCTATTTTGGGCTTATTAGAGGAGCAGAAAACCGAAAAAAATTCACGATTGAACATTTCCAAACATAGGAAAGAGTGTTCGTTCGATATGCTGTTATTTGCTATTGGGCCTAATTTTGTTATGAATGTTTTCACTTTCCTTCTTAACTAAAAGAGTTTGAAACTCAACCTTTTAAAATCTAGTTTGAGCTGATTAGATTAGCAGAAAAATGCAAAAAATTTCCAGATTGAACCTTTTCAACCAGAGATATGAGTGTTCGTTCGATATGCTCTTCTCCATTCATTTTTGCTATTGGGCCTAATTATGTTATGAATGTTTTCACTTTCCTCCTAAACTAAAAGAGTTTGAAACTCAACCTTTTAAAATCTAGTTTGGACTGATTGAAGGAGCAGAAAAATGTAAAAAAAAATTTCAAGATTGAACATTTCCAACCAAAGATATGAGTGTTTGTTCGATATGCTGTACTCCATTCATTTTTGCGATCGGGCCTAATTGTGTTATGAATGTTTTCACTTTCCTCCTAAACTAAAAGAGTTTGAAGCTCAAGCATTTAAAATCTAGTTTTGGCTGATTAAAAGAGCAGAAAAACATAAAAAAAATTTAAGATTGAACATAACCAACCAGAGATATGAGTGTTCATTTCATATGCTGTTCTTTTGTATCAAGCCTAATTGTGTTAAGAATGTTTTCACTTTCCTCCTAAACTAAAAGAATTTGAAACTCAACCTTTTAAAATCTATTTTGGGCTGATTAGAGGAGCAGAAAAAAGCAAAAAATTGAAACATTGAACATTTCCAACCAGAGATATGAGTGTTCGTTTGATATGCTGTTCTCCATTCATTTTGCGATTGGGTCTAATTGTGTTATGAATGTTTTCACTTTCCTCCTAAACTAAAAGAGTTTGAAACTCAACATTTTAAAATCTAGTTTAGGCTGATTAGAGGAGCAGAAAAACTCAAAAAATTTCACGATTGAACATTTCCAGCCAGAGATATGAGAGTTCATTCGATATGCTGTTCTTTGCAATTAGGCCTAATTGTGTCTGAATGTTTTCACTTTCCTCCTAAATTAAGAGTTGGAAACTCAACCTTTTAAAATCTTGTTTGAGCTGATTAGAGGAGAAGAAAAATGCAAAAAATGTCAAGATTGAACATTTCCAACCAGAAATATGTGTTCATTCGATATTCCTGTTCTCAATTCATTTTTGCAAATGGGGCTTAATTGTGTTACGAATGTTTTCACTTTCCTCCTAAACTAAAATACTTGGAAACTCAACCTTTTAAAATCTAGTTTGAGCTGATTAGAGGAGCAGAAAAATGCAAAAATTTCAAGATTGAACATTTCCAACCAGAGATATGAGTGTTCATTCGACATGCTGTTATCCATTCATTTTTGTTATTGGGCTTAATTGTGTTATGAATGTTTTCACTTTCCTCCTAAACTAATAGAGTTTGAAAGTAAACCTTTTAAATTCTAGTTTGGGCTGATTAGAGGAGCAGAAAAATGCAAAAAAATTCAGGATTGAACATTTCCAACTAGAGATATGAGTGTTCGTTTGATATGCTGTTCTTTGCTATTGGGCCTAATTGTGTTATGAATGTTTTCACTTTCCTCCTAAACTAAAAGAGTTTGAAACTCAACCTTTTAAAATCTATTTTGGGCTGACTAGTGGAGCAGAAAAACACCAAAAATTTCAAGATTGAACATATCCAACAAGAGATATGAATGTTCGTTTGATATGATGTTCTTTGCTTATTGGGCCTAATTGTGTTATGAATGTTTTCACTTTCCTCCTAAATGAAAAGAGTTTGAAACTCAACCTTTTAAAATCTAGTTTGGGCTTATTAGAGGAGCAGAAAAATGCAAAAAATGTCAAGATTGAACATTTCCAACCAGAGATATGTTTTCATTTGAAATGCTGTTCTCTATTCATTTTTGCTATTGGGCCTAATTGTGTTATGAATGTTTTCACTTTCCTCCTAAACTAAAAGAGTTTGAAGCTCAACCTTTTAAAATTTAGTTTGGGTTGATTAGAGTAGCCAAAAAACTCAAAAAATTTCAAGATTGAACATTTCCACCCAGAGTTATGACTGTTCTTTCGATATGCTGTTATCCATTCATTTTTGCAATTGGGCCTAATTGTGTCTGAATGTTTTCACTTTCCTCCTAAATTAAGAGTTGGAAACTCAACCTTTTAAAATCTTGTTTGAGCTGATTAGAGGAGAAGAAAAATGCAAAAAATATCAAGATTGAACATTTCCAACCAGAAATATGTGTTCATTCGATATTCCTGTTCTCAATTCATTTTTGCAAATGGGGCTTAATTGTGTTACGAATGTTTTCACTTTCCTCCTAAACTAAAATACTTGGAAACTCAACCTTTTAAAATCTAGTTTGAGCTGATTAGAGGAGCAGAAAAATGCAAAAATTTCAAGATTGAACATTTCCAACCAGAGATATGAGTGTTCGTTCGATATGCTGTTATCCATTCATTTTTGCTATTGGGCTTAATTGTGTTATGAATGTTTTCTCTTTCCTCCTAAACTAAAAGCGCTTGAAACTAAACCTTTTAAAATCTAGTTTTGGCTGATCAGAGGAGCAGAAAAGCACAAAAAATTTCAATATTGAACATATCCAACCAGAGATATGAGTGTTCGTTTGATATGCTGTTCTTTGCTATTGGGCCCAATTGTGTTATGAATGTTTCCACTTTCCTCCTAAACTAAAAGAGTTTGAAACTAAACCTTTTAAAATATAGTTTTGGCTGATCAGAGGAGCAGAAAAACACAAAAAATTTCAATATTGAACATATTCAACCAGAGATATGAGTGTTCGTTTGATATGCTGTTCTTTGCTATTGGGCCTAATTGTGTTATGAATGTTTTCACTTTCCTCCTAAACTAAAAGAATTTGAAACTCAACCTTTTAAAATCTAGTTTGGGCTGATTAGAGGAGCAGAAAAACGCAAAAAAATTCAAGATTAAACATTTCCAACCAGAGATATGAGTGTTCGTTCGATATGCTGTTCTCCATTCTTTGTTGCGATTGGGCCCAATTGTGTTATGAATGTTTTCACTTTCCTCCTAAACTACCGTATATACTCATGTATAAACTGACCCGTGTATAAGCCGACCCCTAATTTTGCCACAAAAAACTGGGAAAACTTATTGACTCGTGTATAAGCCGTGTGTATAAACCGCTTTCCTGCTCTGTGCTGCCCCCGTCCTGTTCCTTGCTCCCCCATCCACCTCTGTGCTCCCCCATTTTCCTCTGTGCTCCCCCTCCTGCTCCGTCCTCCGCTGTGCTCCCCCTTCCTTCTTCGTCCTCCTGTGCCCCCGTCCTGCTCCGTGCTCCTCTGTGCTCTCCATCCTCCCCCGTCCTGCTCCGTGCTCTTCTGTGCCCTCCATCCTCCCACCGTCCTGCTCTGTGCTCCTCTGTTCCCTCCATCCTCCCCCCATCCTGCTCCGTGCTCCTCTGTGCTCTCCATCCTCCCCCCGTCCTGCTCCGTGCTCCTCTGTGCCCTCCATCCTCCCCCGTCCTGCTCCGTGCTCCTCTGTGCTCTCCGTCCTCCCCCCCATCCTGCTCCATGCTCATTTTCCTCCTCCATGCTTCCCCCGTCCTCCGTTCTCCTCCCGTCATACTCACCCTCCCCGTGCCATCGCTGAACGTCCTGGCAAATCTCCGTTGTACCTGACTTTCTGCAGCTCTCCTGTGCTGAGCGGTGACGTAATACCGCTTATTAAGGCCATGAATATGGATTGCCACACCTATGGGAGTGGCGTCGCATCCATATTACACGACCTTAATGAGCGGTATTACGTCACCGCTCAGCACAGGAGAGCTGCAGGAAGCCGGGTACAACGTAGGATTGCCGGGACGTTCAGCGATGGCACGGGGAGGGTGAGTATGATGTCCCAGCCACCGGCTCCTGCCGCAGCACCCCCTCCCCCGCTGGTTTCTGCCCAATGACTCATGTATAAGCCGAGGGGGCATTTTCAGCACAAAAAATGGTGCTGAAAATCTCAGCTTATACACGAGTATATACGGTGAATGGGTTTGAAACTCAACCTTTTAAAATCTATTTTGGGCTTATTAGAGGAGCAGAAAACCGGAAAAAATTTCACGATTGAACATTTCCAAACATAGGAAAGAGTGTTCGTTCGATATGCTGTTCTTTGCTATTGGGCCTAATTTTGTTATGAATGTTTTCACTTTCCTTCTTAACTAAAAGAGTTTGAAACTCAACCTTTTAAAATCTAGTTTGAGCTGATTAGATTAGCAGAAAAATGCAAAAAATTTCCAGATTGAACCTTTTCAACCAGAGATATGAGTGTTCGTTCGATATGCTCTTCTCCATTCATTTTTGCTATTGGGCCTAATTATGTTATGAATGTTTTCACTTTCCTCCTAAACTAAAAGAGTTTAAAACTCAACCTTTTAAAATCTAGTTTGCACTGATTGAAGGAGCAGAAAAATGTAAAAAAAATTTTTAAGATTGAACATTTCCAACCAAAGATATGAGTGTTTGTTCGATATGCTGTACTCCATTCATTTTTGCGATCGGGCCTAATTGTGTTATGAATGTTTTCACTTTCCTCCTAAACTAAAAGAGTTTGAAGCTCAAGCATTTAAAATCTAGTTTTGGCTGATTAAAAGAGCAGAAAAACATAAAAAAAATTTAAGATTGATCATATCCAACCAGAGATATGAGTAGTGTTGAGCATTCCGATACCGCAAGTATC